>PVKS010008111.1:0-69771 GCA_004027875.1 Aplodontia rufa
ATTTTATTTTGAGACAGAGTCTTGCTAAGTTGCTGAGGGCCTTGCTAAGTTGTTGAGGCTGGCTTTGAACTCGCGATCCTCCTACCTCAGCCTCCTGAGTTGCTGGAATTTCAGATGTGTGCCACTGCACCCGGCATCACTTTGGCCTTGTTCTACTTGTTAGAAGCGAGTCACTATGTCAAGTCCACATTTAGGGAGAGGGGAATCAGCTTTTACTTCTGCCCTCTTGTGATTTGTGATCCCCGAGTTAGCGCAGCAGGTCTAAGCTTTGCTCTCTCTGGCTCCCAGTTCTCAACATCAGCACCTCAGTGCAGCTGGCAGCCTCCATGCCTTCAGGATTCCAGCCGGCGCGGACCCCAGACCCTGCTGCCCCCATCGCCTACTTCCCATACTTCGACAGAACCTACCTGGGGGTGGCAGCATCACTCAACGGGGGCAATGTGCTGGCCACATTCGTCCACATGCTGGTTCAGTGGATGGCAGATTTAGGTAAGGAGTGGCCCTCACAGTGGTGTGTTCTCTGCTCCTCCATTCTGTATGAAACAGCTTAATGTGCTGTTTCAGCATCCAGCTTCAGGTTTCAGACCCAGCTAGGTTCCAGAATATTCCTTCCTGCCTTAGGGGGTCTGAATGTGTAGCCTCTTTTCCTCTCTCCTCTGAAGTGCGATTGCCTACTGGCTTTGTGGCAGGTGGGGAGCACCTTTCCCCTCACCTTGACCGGAGAGTGTTATAACAGCTTTCCCCTTTCCCAGCTTCTCCTGGCCCCACTGTCTTACTTTCCCTGTCTGAAAGTCCCTCAGTATCTTGCATTTAAAGTTTTCCTTATAATGACTTCAGATAGTTGAACTAGAGTAATCAAACACTTAAGCAAAAAGACTTTTACTTCTTCTGTTATTCCTGAGGGAAACTTTATCAGATCTTTCTCTGCTCTGCATGGACAGTGACACGTGCAACTCCCTTCTTCCATAAGAGGTCTGCTTTGCAAGCACTTACGGTAGATAAGACACATCTGATCAGTCGTCCAGATCTGGGGAAGCAATGGCCATCAGATGTGGTCACCTGGTGGAGTTAGAAATCAGCAGGAACATCCAACATAATTACATAAAAATGCTAGCCTTCAAAGTGCTGTCTGTTTGATCAAAATAACAGTCATATGCAAAAGGAGTTTACAAAAATACACAGAACATTACCGCCTTTTCAGGGTTAGCTCCTTAGGCATTGTTCCAATTTATACTACCACAAAAACCTAAGAGTGAGGCTCTCTCCCCATCTCTCCCCACCCTAGAAACCATTGTGTGCTGGGAGCTTCTAAAACAGATATAGAATGTGAAATCTCCAAGTTTATGAACAAAAAGGGGAGAAGGAGGAAAAAAAAAACCAAATCAATTCAATAGAAGCCAGAAAGGCTATGATTTTTTTTTTTTTGGTGCTTCATACTCTTACATAGTGAAGGGATTCGTTGTTACACAGTCATGCATTTGCATGAGATGAAAACGTAGCTTGAACCCATCCTTACCCAGGATCCCCCAACCCTCCTCTCTTACCTCTACTCATTCCCCACCGCTCCACCATTACAGATATTAATATATATATATACATATATAATATTTTTGAATTTTTTAGTTTTAAATGCCTATATGAGTATTGTTTAGCTTCTCAGGGAATATAATATACCATACCCCTCCCCATCTTCCCTTTCCTCTCTTTCTTCCCTCCACCTCCCCCGATACATAACTAGACCTCCACCAGATCATTCCAACTTTGGTGAATCTATTATATAAACTTGACTATCTTTTACCCTATCCTTAGTTTTAATCTAGCTTCCACATATGAGAGAACATTTGACCTTTGAGACTCCGAGTTTGACTTATTTCACTCAGCATAATTTTTTTCCATTTCCATCCATTTACCTGCAAAAACCATGATTTTGTTCTTTTTAATAGCTGAGTAGAACTCCATTGTGTATATATACCACAGTTTTTTAATCCATTCATCCAGTGAAGGGCATCTGGGTTGATCCCATAGCTTAGCCATTGTGAATTGTGCTGCTATAAACATTGATGTAGTTTGTCATTGTAATATGCTGATTTTATATTTTCTGAGAAAATACTCAGGAGTGGAAGAGCTGGGTCATACAGTGTTTCTATCCCTAGGTTTTTGAGGAGTCTCCACACTGCTTACCAGAGTGACTGTACTAGTCTGCAGTCCCAACAACAGTGTACAAGCGTTCCTTTCTCTGTACAACCTCTCCAGCATCTGTTGTTTGTATTCTTTTTTTTTTAAAGAGAGAAGGTTAGTGAGAAAAAGAGAAAGAGAGAAACAGTTTTTATTTAGTTTTTCATGTGAATTTTGTTGCTCCAAGACTTCATTGTATATGTGGTGCTGGGGTTTGAACTCATGACCTTGCACATGCTGAGTAAGTGCCATAACCGCAGAGCCACCACTCCAGCCCTGTTTGTATTCTTTATCTTTGCTGTTCTGACTGGAGTGAGTGAAATCTTTTCTTTTTTCTTTTTTGAAGAGAGAGGGACAGTGAGAGGGAGAGAAAGACAGAATCAATTTTATTTAGTTTTTCTTGTGTCTCTCATTGTTCAGACACTTGGTTGTATATGTGGTGCTGGGGTTTGAACCTGTATACTCATGCATGCCAGGCAAGCACCTTAACCACTAAGCCACCACTCTAGCCCCATGAGGTGAAATCTTAATGCAGTTTTGTATTTCTCTGCTAGAGATGTTGAACCTTTTTTCATGTATTTATTGGCCTTCTGTATTTCTTCTGTTGAGAAGTTTCTATTTAGTTCTTTAGCCCATATTGATTGGGTTGAATATGTTTTTGGTATTAAGTTTTTTGAGTTCTTTGTATATTCTGGATATTAGCCCCCTGTTGGAGGAGTAGCTATAGCTGATCATGATTTTCTCCCGTTCTATAGGCCCCCTCTTCATTTTCTTGACTAATTCCTTAGCTGTGCTGAAGCTTTTTAGTTTAATGGCACCCAACTCATAGATTCTTTTTATTTATTTATTTATTTTTTTTGAGAAAATTGATTTTATTTATTTATTTATTTTTATCTGGCCTTTGTTTCTGTGACACTTAGTTGTGTATTTGGTGCTAGGGTTTGAACCTGGGTCCTTGTGCATGCCAGGCAAGCGCCGTAACCACTGAACCACTGCTCCATCCCCAGATTCTTGCTTTTAATTCTTGCACTGTGGGAGTCTTATTAAGGAAGTTGGTGCCTATACCTATATGGTGAAGTGTTGATCCTATTTTTTCTTCTAGCAGTTGTATGGTAACTGGTTTAATTCCTAGGTCCTTGATCCATTTTATTTTAATTTCTGTGCATGGCAAGAGAAAACGATCTAATTTCATTTTTCTGCATATTGACTGTCCAGTTTATCCAGCACCATTTGTTGAACCAGCTCTTCTCTAATCTATATTTTTGCCCCTTTTGTTGAATATCAGATGGTTAAAGATTTGTGAATTTGTCTCTGTCTTCTATTTGATTCCATTGGTCTTCATGCCTGTTTTGATACCAATGCCGTGCTGTTTTAGTTACTACTGCTCTATAGTATAATTCCAGGTCAGGTATTATGATAACTTCTGCTTTACTCTTTTTACGTAGTATTGCTTTGGCTATTCTGGATTTCATATTCTTCCAAATAAATTTGAGAATTGATTTTTTTATATCAGTGAAGAAAGTAGTTGGTATCTTGCTGGGAATTGTATTGAATCTGTATAGTGCTTTTGACAGAATGGCCATTTTAACTGTATTGATTCTGCCTATCCAAGAACATGGGATGTCCTTCCATTGTATCAGGTCTTCTTCAATTTCTTTCTTCAGTGTTCTATAATTTTCATTGTGGGGGTCTTTTACTTCTTTTGTTAGATTAATTCCCAAGTATTTATTTATTTATTTTGAGGTTATTGTGAACAGGATAGGTTTCCTGATTTCCTCTGCCATCCCTTTGGAGTATAGGAAAGCTATTGATTTTTGAGTGTTTTCTTGTAGCCTGTAATTTTGCTAAATTCATTATAGTCTCTAGAAGTCTTCTGGTGAAGTTTTTTGGGTTTTCTAGGTATAGGATCATATCGTCAGCAAATAGATATAGTTTTTACTTCCTTTTTTCCTATTTGTATCCATTGGATTTCCTTCTCTTGCCTGTTGCTCTGGCTAGGGTTTTGAGGACTATATTGAATAGAATTGGTGAGAGTGGACAAACTTGTCTTGCTCCAGAGTTTAGTGGAAATGCTAATGTTTTTCTCCATTAAGTATGATGTTGGCTATGGGTTTGTCATAAATGAACTTTAAAAAGTTAAGGTAAGTTTCTTTGTTCTCTAAGTTCTCCAGTGTTTTTAACGTTAATGGATGTTGGATTTTATCAAAGGCCTTTTCTGCATCAGTTAAGATGATCATGTGAGTTTTGTCTTTAATTCTGTTTAAGTGATGATTCACATTAATTGATTTGCATATGTTGAACCATCCTTGCATCCTCGGAATGAAGCCCACTTCGTCATGGTGTATTATTTTGATGTATTTTTGGATGCAGTTTGCTAGAATTTTGTTAAGGATTTTTGCATCTGTGTTCATCAGGGATATTGGTCTGTAGTTTTCTTTTCTTGATGTGTCTTTGTTGGGTTTTGGTATCAGGGTTATGGTTGCCTCATAAAAAGTGTTTGGGAGGTTTCTATCCCTTTCAATTTCATGGAATAACTTAATAAAGAGAGGTATTAGTTTTTCTGTAAACGTCTTGTAGAACTCAGTTGAGAATCCGTCAGGTCCTGGGCTCTTCTTTTTTAGAAGGCTTTTAATTGCTTTTAATTGCAATATCATTACTTGATATTGGTCTGCTTAGGGTTTCTATATCATCCTGTGTCAACTTGGGCTAGTCATATGTGACTAGAAGTCCATGTCTTCCAGATTATCCAGTTTGGTGGAATATAGTTTTTCAAAATAATCATCTGGATTTCAGAAGGTCAGTGATGATATCTCCATTTTACTATCTGATTATTTTGTTTGTTTGCTTCTTTTCATATGTTTTTGGTGAGATAGGCTAGGGGTTTTTCAATTTTATTTATTTTTTCAAAGAACAAACTCTTCATTTTGTTGATTTTTTGTATTTTTTTAATTCTCAATTTCATTGATTTTAGCTCTGATTTTGATTATTTCCTATGTTATACTGGTTTTGGGATTGGATTGTTCTTCTTTTTCTAAGTACTTGAGGTGGAGCATAAGCTTATTTATTTGAGATCTTGCTAGATTTTTGATGTAGACACTCAGTGCTATAAATTTTCCTCTAAGAAGGCTATATTTCTTTTCTTTTTTTAAAGAGAAAGGGAGAGAGAGAGAAAGAGAAAAAGAGAGAATCAGTTTTATTTAGTTTTTCATGTGGCTTTTGTTGCTCCAACACTGCATTGTGTATGTTTTCTTCAAACCTACAGACTTGGGCATGCAAGGCAAGCGTTGTAACGGCTGAGCCACTGCTGTAGTCCAAGGCTATGTTTCGTTATGTCCTTGTATTTATTTATTTATTTTTGTACTAGAGATTGAATCCAGGGGGTGTTTCACCATTGAGATACACAGTCATTTTTATTTTTTTAATTTCAAGCTAGAGTTTCATTAAGTTGCTGAGGGCATCACTAAGTTGCTAAGGTTGGCCTCAAACTCACAATCTGCCTGCCTCAGCCTCCTGATCCACTGGGATTATAGGTGTGTGCCACCATACCTCGCCTCTATGTGCTTTTTAGAAGCTCCAATCTTTGCTTTGGTTTGGGGACCAGATTTTGACTGGAATAGTGTATGGCCTGACAAGTTTTGGGAAAGTTTTCTGGTGCACCCCCCCAGGCATCAAACAGGACTGTGAAACACTTGGCTTTCTGTCCCTGGAGCCATATACATGGGCCTGTGCCCTCTTGGGCAGAGTGGGACATGATGAAGCTGGCAGAGTATGAAAAGCGTCTGGAGGCCATGCCAGGGCCTGAATTTTGTATCCTTTGCAAATGTGAGCTGATAAGGATTTTCTGGCATGAAGGCCTCCCAAGGTGGCCAACTGGGCTCCAATGACCAATTTGTTGCAGAGGCCTGAAGTGTTTTGGTTCTAGCCCTGATGTGCCTCTGCCTTCTGAAGTATTTTGGGCCTCCCAGGCTCTAGTCCCCATGGCAGAGGAATTGGTTTTTCTCATCAGTACCTCCTTCCGCACACTCCCAGGTCAGAGCTCCTTCCTGCTCCAAAAGTCAGTTTTCACTTTGTTATCTGTCTTTCAATTATGGGCCAAAATCTGTCATTCTTTGTTGTTTCTTCTCCTATGGTCCCTGGGTTTTCTCATTAACAACAACAACAACAACAACAAAAATAAATAAAAAATAAAATAAAAAAATTGGGGGATGTGCCTCAGTGGTAAAGTGTATATACACCAGGGCCTTAGCCCTGAAAAAAATTGCTGATATTTTAGTGGAATTCCTAAAGGAGGAAGAAAGATGTTCATATGCATCCTGTTATCTTTAGCCAGGAATCCTGGTGATCAAATTTTGATAGTTGTCTATGATATTGAATTTATTTTTAACTCCTGAGTGTGTACAGTTCATTCTGTGTATGTTAAATTTCCTGATGGTGTGAATCCATTTGACTCTCTAGGTTAGTTGTTCTTAGCATTGGCTGTACACTGGAAATAATTGTGGAATTTTAAAGCAATACCAATGCTCTTATCTCATGCCCAGAAATGCTGACTTATTTAGCTTGAGGGTGGGAGGCATTTCCCATGATTCTGATGCCTATGTCTGCTGTTAAACACTTCTGTAGTAGGGGCCAGCAGCACCTGCTTCCTCGGGAAGCTAACAAATGCTGAATCTCAGTTTTGACCAGGGCATGCTGAGTCAGAAGCTGCATTCTAACAAGATCCCTAAGTTATTTGAGAAAGATCCTACAAGTCCAGGCTGGTGGCTTTCCAACCTGGCTGTGTTTCAGAGTCACCTGGGGAGTGCTTAAAAATTCCAGTGCTTGGGCTATACCCAGGAACAGTTACATCAGAATGTCTGGTGATTAGGCCCCCACCGCTTTCAAAGCTGCTCAGGGGTTGCAAAGTACCAAACTAGTAGAGAGCCCCTATCTGTATAACTTTCTTCTTATGAAAGCTGTTTGCTTTCACTCACTTAATGGTAAGTTAGAAATTTTCAAAAGTGATTATTTTTCTTTGGAGAGCTGAGACCTTGTGCATACTAGGCAAATGCTCAACTGCTGAGCTAGACTCCAGTCCCCAAAGTGATCCTAAGATCAAAGTGTATTGAAGCCAAAGATTCCCTTTATTATTTTTATTATATTAGATTGCAAAGCTAATGTAGTTCGAGGGAGTAAAAGCTGATCAGGACTCTGGTTTGACACCAATCAGCAGTTACATGGTCAACATATCATTTCTCCTTGGATGCACCTGAGGCCTGTACATAAAATGAAGGTGGCCTAGACTATGATCAGCCTAGGATCCTGGGATTGCTGTGGTATTGCTAATGGCTCCAATAGTAGTTTGATGATCCTTATTAATTAGTGTATGCATTTGGTCCCCTTGAGATCAAAGATCCCATGATTCTGTGATGGCTATGATGCTCAGGTTAGGGTCAGGTCACATAGAAACACTGATGGGATATTTCCTTTAAGTCTGGCTGGGGCTGTAGGGAGACAGGTGGCTGGAATACAGGACAGAGTCGAGTTAACCAGACTGTGAGTACCTGAGTCCGGAAGCTTCCAGCTGCTTTGAGGATCTATCCCTGTCCCCCGGGGACTTTATAGTCTCATCCAAGGGCTGCACAAGCTTACACAGATCTTCCCTGTTTCTGGCAGGTCTGGAGGTTGAAGAATCCACTGTGTATTCAGGCATGATCCAGGCAGCTGCGCAGCAGAAGGACACCCGCCTAACCATCACTCCAACAGTGTTGGGGGAGAGGCACCTGCCAGACCAGCTGGCCTCAGTAACCAGAATCTCCTCCTCTGACCTCTCCCTGGGGCATGTGACCCGGGCCCTGTGCAGAGGCGTTGTTCAGAACCTGCACTCCATGCTTCCATTTCAGCAGCTCAAAGAGTGGGGCGTGGAGCGGGTGATGGGGAGCGGGAGTGCACTGTCCAAGAACGAGGTTCTGAAGCAGGAGGTGCAGAGGGCCTTTCCTTTGCCAGTGTCCTTCGGGCAGGATGTGGATGCAGCTGTTGGGGCAGCTCTGGTCATGCTGCAGAGGAGCCTCCACCAGAAGGAGCCTTAATCAGCAAACCCTTTGCCTAAATGACTGAAGTGGATTTTAATCAACATTCATGATGTGATCTCTGCATCATCCTTTTCCTGGACATTTCTGTGGGCAGATTTTAAGCTATGCTTCCTCTCAGGGCATCATCTTGACCAAGAACTTACCTTCGGGGCATACTCTAATAATGCAGCCTGGAGTCACTAGCCAGATCCCAAACCAGCACTTTCCAAAAGAGACCTACCTGACAGTTGGTGGAAAATGTAAATGTGTGTGTATGTTTGTGAGAGAGCGGGGAGAGAGAAAGCGAGTGTACTCATCTGTGATTCAACTGCAGACAGAAAGAAAATAAATGTGACTTCAGACACCAAAAAGTCTGGTGGTCGGCCCTGGAGCTCGGCAGTTAATGGTGCTTGCCTGGCATGCACCAGACCCCAGCACCATGTACACAACTAAGTCTCGGAGCAACGAAGGGCACATGAAAAATAAATTAAAAAATAAAATTAATTCTGTCTCTCTCACTATCCCTCTCTCTTAAAAAACAAAAAGTCTGGTGGTCATGGCTCCTACTAAGCAAAGGATACTGTTCTCATGTCCAGTTTTTGGATTGATGTTAGAGACATGAAACCCCAGATTTGGGTCAGATTTGCATTGTTGGAAAAGTCCTTCCCTACTGGATTGTGACTGAAGTACCCTTTCCCAGTCTCACTGTCTGCTACAGCTGATATCTGGATCAGACAGTATCCTAAGCACTATGAAGCAGGTTGGCTTGGATGGAGGTGCAGAGGCCTGTGCTGGACTTTTTATATACCATTATCTCCAGGAAAGCCTGCTTCCCTGGGACTGCCCTAAATCCTTACAACAGAACTGGCTTGAAGCTACATCACAGGAAAGGAGAAGCAGATGGCATGACCAGCAAGGGGGAAGTTCTGTGGCTGGCACCATTCTGGGCACATTGTCCCCAGGAAGTTGACACGGCTCCAGCAGGATCCTTTTCCATGATTGTGTGTGTGCAGTCATGTGTTTTTACCTTTTTTACCAAGGTGGAGGCCAATTTTACCAGACAAAGCCTCTTATCCTGCACACTCCAGTCCTTCTTTCCCTTGGTGTGAGCCTTGCTGGTCCATGATGTTCCTGACTCAGCAGAAACATCTTGCTCAAGTTGGCATCCCAACTTAAGAACATCTTAAGTTCTCCCGTTACTGGAAGGGACGACCTTGGCATGGCTCCCGGGAGTGGGCCACTGCATCTATTTCCAGACTCCCAAAGGATCTCAGGTTTAGGCAGGCCTGGCTCTGAGGCACCCAGACAACTGTGATTTTGGGAAGCAGTCTTGTCTCTTCATAAATGTCATTTTACAAATTATGTGCTTGCCAGAAGCCCTTAGGTGAATTTGCCAGATGATACTGGTTGCATTTCAGATACTAAATAAATCCCATTCTTTTAGAGCCTTGTCCCTTTAATAAAACACATGCCTGTTGTTTTGGGAAGAGTATAAACTACAGCACAGCCACAGAGCTTGGTTCAGGAGGTTGACAGCTCTCGGCATCCTCTATGGGTTGTCCTGTAGAACAGCCTTGCCCCAGCCTTGCCTCCCAGGCTTCTACCAGGAAAAGCGGGTGCAGATCTCTCAGGCAAGGTAGACCATGTTTCTCAGCCAGAGGAGCGAGATCCAGTCTCTTGCTGAAGGCCTTATGAGAGGGAAGGAGAGGCTGAGTGACTCTGTCCTGGCAGCTAGGCCCTGAGATCTCAGGGAGGCAGCCTGTCTCACATGCTCAGGTTGCTGTGCAGAGAACATGTACGATTAGGAACTGGATGGGTGCCCTGCAGGCCCAGGCAGCCCAGCCCTGTGGCCAGCGTGGTACTGGAACTCTCTGTTCCTTTTCCAAGCTATTGTCCGCTGAAGGCTGAGCCTTACAGAGTCCAAGCTTATCAACCCAAGGTCCTGCTGTTTCCTCTGCATACGGCTTGGGTGCTGTGGGGTGGGGGTTTGGGGGAGGGAGGATGAACACAGAAGTCAGGGCTTCGTTTTTCCATCTTGAACTCCTGAACCACTTACTGCTTCTGCTGTCATTTCCAGGAAGTAGCAGTAGGCATTTGAGGCCAGCTTACTCCTCAAATGATGAACTAGGCTACTGTGCAGGGATTAGGGGTGCCTGCCAATTTCTTTAGGTTTTTTTTTTCCATATTGAGGATTGAACCCAAGGTAGCTCTACAACTGAGATACGTTCCCAACCCTTTTGATTTTTTTTAAAATTTTGAGACAGGTTCTCACTATATTGCCCGGGCTGGCTTCATATTTGTGATCTTCCTGCCTCAGTCTCCTGAGTCTATGGGCGTGCCCTGCTCAATATCCTGGCCTTATTATTTTTTTTTTTGAAAGGGGTAGAGAGAGAGAGAGAGAATCAGTTTTATTTATTTATTTTTAATTTGGTCTTTGTTTCTCTGACACTTAATTGTGTATGTGGTGCTGGAGTTTGAACCCAGGTCCTTGCACATGCCAGGCAAGTGCTCCAACTGCTGAGCCACCACTCCAGCCCCCATAATCCTGGTCTTAGGGGCTCATGGAAGAGTTGCACTTTTCCCACCTGATTTGCTTTGGTGGTGAAATGTGAGCAGAGGGGTGTTACTTCTGGGCAGAAATCTGTAAGAGTTAAGGTGTTGTTTGTCACACTCTCTTCCCTTTGCCACAAGTGGCTTGGCAGTGTTCCAGAGACTGCAGGCTCTGCATGGGTCCCTGATTGAGGACAACATGGTGTCAAGTCCTCACCAACCAACAAGGGACAAGCAGTGTGAGTGATAAATAATCCTTTGAAATAATCACGAGCTTTGGGGGATGTTTGTTACAATAGTGCACCTTAGTTCATTCTGATCACCGCAGCCACAGTAGAGACTAAGAAGTCTCCACCGCACCCAGCACAGACCAGACTAGTCTAGTGGGCTCTGGGGTGCTCTTACTTATGGAGCACCCAGTGGAAGCTGAGTGTTCTGTCCAGTATGAATATGTGTTGTACTTCTATCACAAGAGAATGAAACACTGTGACAATTACCCAAATGTCCAGAAGGAGGAGCAATTCATCCTCCACGCAAGTGATAGACAACTAAACCTTGGAGAGTTTCAAAACGTTGATACCAATAGCAGTTAACCTTTTTTTGAGTAGCTACTGTGTACTGGAAACTGATCTAAGCTCTACTTGTTTAAATTCATTTAATCTTTAAAAGAATCCTGGCGGGTGGGTACTGTCATCCTCATTTTGTAGATGGACAAACTTATACACAAAAAAGTTAAGTGACTTACCTGAGACCCCAGAAATTAAGCCTTAGAGCTCACTGTCTTTGGCATTTTAATCAGAGGGCTCAGGCTCAGTGAATGTGTTTATATTAAAGGGTTGACATGACCAGGTGTGACATTATCTGGAGTAACTTGTTCATAGGGCAAATAAAAAATGTCATAGGCGTTGTGGTCAGAAGTGTGGGTCAGTCTTTGAAGAGGTCTTGGATGCCCAGCCGAGGGCTTTGGACCTGACCAGAAATAAGTAGAGTTTGGAGGGCTGGGGCTTTGTGGGCTTTAGGAGTGTAACTGACCATGTGGATGCTGGATTGGAGGGTAGGTGTTACAAGGAGGCAGAAGTCCCGTAGAGGAGGCTATCAAATGGCCTGGAGAAAGATGGGCAACCTGGCCCAGCCAGCACAGAGCAGAGGTGTGAACTCCAGCCCATTCAGTTTGCTCCCCTTCTCCCTGGCACAACCCTTTAAATGCCACACACCTTTGAATGTATCCAACTCATGTTTGTGTGGCTTTCATGTTTTGATTCTTTTCAAATGGACTGAAAACTTCTTTAGGTCAGAGTCCTGGGTTGGTATGCTTGGACTATCCTCCTGGGCCTTAACTTTGGCTAATGCCCATATTTAGAATGTCCTCCTTGCAAGTCAGAGTCCTATACCTTGTCCACAGCCATGCCCAAATGTCATCTGCCTGCTTAACAGAGTCTTTCTAGTGGCACATCTGCCATTGGATTACAATTGGAATCCAGGACCTTGGTCAATATTCACTGTTGGCAGGGGGCCTCTCCCTTGTGCCCTGCCTGGTGCCAGCCAGCCTAAGCAGGTCTTCTCCTCTCACCCACTGTGGGCCCCATGAGGGAAGAGACCATCTTCTTTACCCTACTGTATTGCAGTGGGATTCCAAAGCACATGGAGGGCGCTCAGGAAAGAGGGTCCCATCAGACCTCCTGTATCAGTCATGAATAGATGGAGGTATTCTCATTAAAGAGATGCTTGCTTGCCTGACTCATGAAACATTAAACAAATCTTGTTTTTTTTTTTTTCATTTAAAAACAATTAGTCAGAACCTCAAGCTAATGGCCGGATACAGCTCAGCAGTCAGCAGATGTAGTTCTGAGAATAATAATCCCTTCTGCCTGCCTAGCTCCCAGAGCCCAATTCACACCCAGTATCCTTATTAAACCCCAGAAGCCCCACAAATCAGGCAGGGAAGGTGCTCTTCTCTGTTTGGTGGGTGAAGAAGCAGCCCCATAGGTGGGACTACCCTCCCAAGTTCATGCAGGTGCCGTCCAGCACAGCTGGGCTTCTTCAATCTCAGTCCATTCTTAGTCACACCCTGACCCTCCAGCTGCTCTCTAACTCTTGTTTCTGGTCCCTCTGGGGCTCAGCTCTGTAGTGCAGGGCTCCTGCCTTCAGTCCAAGTTGGTGCCTGATTCCCTCCGGCTCAGATGGCCTGCTCTACTTCCAGAGGTTGCTAACTCACAGATCTCTGCCTTCCACTGGCCTTGGTCTTTTAACTTTTCTTTTTTGTGGTATTAGGGATCGAACTCAGGGCCTCAAACATGCCATGCAAGTGCTCTTATCACTGAGCTACATCCCTAGCCTTGCACTTGATCTTTTAGACTCCCAGGGGCACACAGTGATGCTAATTAATGCACAGATCAAACGCAGAAGAGAAAGTAGTTTTCTTCCAGATTTGCTGTTTGCCATCTGGATCTGGGACCCCTGAAGCTGTTTAAAATCTGGGAAACAAAACAAATAGATGAGGAAGTTAAATCCTAATACAAGATTTAGCAAGTTCAACACAAGACAAGTAGAACTGTCACTGTCCTTGGGCAGGTTAGAGGTGCCTGCCACGGTGCTTTAACCACTGCCTGGGGCTGAGACTGAAACCACTTGGTTCTACCTGGTTCCTCTTGGAGATGTCAGGCTGATGATTGCCAGGGTAGTGGTAGTCAGGATTTTTCAGCATTTGGGAATTTGCTGGTTTCTAACTGTGTCAGAAAGTCTATCAAATCTGAGAGGAACCCAGGTGGATTAAAGAAAAGAAATTTGGCTCCTGTGGCCAGGGTCAAGAGCTCAGCATAGGTGATTGGGCCCCTTGTGGGCAGCACTGAAAGAGAGAGGATTGTGGTCATCAGTGGCTTTTAGCATCTGTCACACCTGATCTGGCCAACCATCTGCTGGTGTGTCCTCTAGTTGCTTATCCTGTACTGTCTCTTGTCCCCATCAACCCTAAGCTTAGAGAAGCAGCCTCCTCCCAGAAGTCATCATTAAAATATGATCTACTTCCAAGAGTTTTAATGGGTACATGGTAACATAGGTCCAAGAACATCAGGTTTCAAATTATGACCCAGAAAACCACACTGACTGCCAAGTTGCCCAACCATATTGAGGTTTAGTGGAACCAATCAGTGCAGGTGTGGTTCAGATAAAGCCACACCAATGAGTAATTCCTGCCTTCTGCTTAGCGCAAGGCACAGTGCTAGGTTCAGAGAAGGAGGGCAGTGTGAGAACGTTCTCTTGCCCTGGAGTCATGTAAGATCTGAAAACCATGACACAAAGATCAGAGAGGTGACATCTCAATTCAAGCAGTAGGTGACTACTGAGGAGACGAGTGCAGCCATCACTGTCCTCCTGCAGGTCATGGGGCTTGTGTTTCATTTTCGTATCTATGAAATGGGGAAAAAACCATACCCAGCTCATGAAATTTTTGTGATAGTTCATTGAGATAGTGTGCAGAGAGTGCTTACCCTAACCTGGCATAGTCTATGCAAGCTATAAATATTTGCCACTGTTGTTGTTGATATTGTGCCACTTGCTGCAGGAAGCATATAGTCTGAGATTGCTGTAGGTGTTTAGAGGGAGAACCCTGACAGGGGAATTGAAACTTTAATGGCAGAATCAGGCATCCATAGCTCTCACCTGGTACCTGAAAATGGGTGAAGTGGGTTGATAAGATGGAGGGTATAAGGAAAGGTCTGGCAGAAGTTAGTCAGGGAGGAGAGTGGAGGCAGGGAAATGTGGGGCTGGAAAGGGGGTGTGCCCCAATGACCAAGGAGGAAGGGCCACAGTGGAAGAGGGGATGGACTGTGGGCTCAGGGTGCCAGGCTGAGGGCGGAGGGCCTCTTTCAACAGTTGGGGTCCGTGAGTGGCAAGGGGGCATGACCAGGGAGACTGTTGGTCAGAAGGTGGGGTGGGGAGGTTGAGCTGGGGAAGGGAGGCACTTCTGGTTCTTCAGGGAGAAGATGGGGCTGTCAGATAGAATGAGGTTTGGATGTGAGCCACATAAACACAGCCCAGACAGAGAGGACAGGTTGAAGATGATAAAGGACATCAGATTTGGTAACCAGAAGAAGGGTGATTACTTTACAGGAAGCAGGGATGCTCAGAGAGGGTGGAATGTGGATGGAAGAGGTGTCCATCTTGAGGAAATGGGTTTGTGGTCCTCACCTGCAGATTCAGCAAGGCAGGGAGGGAGCTCAGGGAGAGGGCTGAATTGGACACCTGGGTGGAGTTGCTGGCTCAGAAGTGTCAGATGGGTCCTAGGGAGGAGGGAAGGTTTCTAGGGAGGGAATGGGAGGTGGGGGGGAGATAAGGGGAAGGAATTGGTCTGGGAATCCCTGTGTGTAGGAGAAGAACATGATGGGGATGGGCAACCATGGAAACAGAGAAGAAACTGTCAGGGGAGGAGAAGGGCCAAGGTCTCCCTTGGATGCCTGGGAGTATATACAGGGCCATGTAGTCTCTGGGTGATACTGCTAGAACCTGGGCTTTGCTAACAAAGGGACATGTTTGGCAATGTGTGCTGTCTTTAGTGGAGGCAGAAGTCACCTTGGATGCTAAAGGGATGGTTCTGGAGCAGAAACACCAACTTCCCCTTTCTTGGATAGGGCTCTGATTCACGTGGAGAGAAGAAAAATGACCCCAGAGGACTTGTGAGTTGACGGGTCACTGCTGGTTTAGTCTTTTGCATTCTACAGATTCCACTTCTGGGAATATAGTGTGCCCAAAAGAATCAAAAGTAGGGACAGATTTAACGCATGAGTTCTTCTGGGGGAAACTGCAAAAGGTAAAATCCAAGGTGGTTATCCATGATCTGGCTTTTCCCCTCAATAACAAAGTTTATATCCATTGATTGATAATGTTTTGATAATGTTTCCCCCTCAACTGTATTTCTATATTCTTCTAATAAAAAAATTTTTAAAAAAAGTAGGGACAGGAGCAGATATTTGCATGCCATGTCCATAGTAGCATTATAGTCAACAGGTGGAAGTAAGCAAGGGTCCATCGACTAATGAATAGATACACAAATTGCAATACACATATGAGGAAATGCTATTCAGCCTTAAAACAGAAGAAAAATCTGATGCGTGCTACAACATGGATGAAACTTGCTAATTGAAGGAAGCTAGTTACAAAGACAAATACTATATGATTCCACTTATGGGAGGTAGTTAAATTCATAGAGACAGAAAGTAGGATGGTGGTTGATAGGGGCTCAGAGAGAGAGAGAGAGAGAGAATGGTGAGCTTTTGTTTAATGGGTGCAGAGTTTCAGTTCGGGAAGGTGAAAGGTTCTGGAGATGGGTGGTGGTGTATGTTTAATGCCACTGAACTGTATGCTTAAAAATACAACATAATCCTGTTTTTAGAGATATGGGGGGAAGGGGAAGGGAGGGATAAGGGTGGGTAATTTGGGGGGCACTCCTGGGGGTAACTGTAATATCCAGAATCTATACTCATTTGATATTATTTTGTTAAAAACTTGTATGGTTGTTCAAAAATAAAAAAAATAATAAAAAATGGTTAATATGGTTTTAGGTTATATGGATGCAGCTACATTTAGGTATCAGATGGACTGAAGGTGAAATGGCACTTATAACAGGAAAAGATGTCTAAGCCAGGTATGTAGCATGGCATGGTGGTGTGACCTGGCTGTCACACCAGGTGAGCCGTGTCTCCTGGACAATTGTCTCATCGCTTGTGTCCCAGATTTCTCACTTGTAAACTGGTTACTACAGTCTCTTTCCTAACGCTGTCTGGGGTTGTTCTATGGCCTGGGAGAGCAGGGTTGGGAAACTGTCCTGCAGAATAGTGACTACAATTTAAGCCTTGATGCAGGGGTCAGAGCTCCCAAGCTTCCCCAGGCAGGGCTGCAACAGGCTTTCTGGCGCGTGGTTGCTCGTGTCAGGCTGGGTCTGATCCACGGAGTCCTATCAGATTTCAGAGGGCAGCTGCTAAAGTGGCTTCAGTATGGCATTTTGGGTTGTGGTATGCGCATCCAGAAAGACTTGGTGACTTTTCTCAGCCAGATTATGGGAGGGAATTATCCTGTTGTTCTCTTTCTCCACTGTAGATGATGCGTGAACTTGTCCTCGGTGCATCTAGAATGGTACTAGGAGAAGAGAAAAAAAACAGGTACTCATAGTTTTCTGTGCTCTGAGTTTCACGGAAGAACCCCAATTGAGAAAAGCTGGGACCTGCCAGACCTAGACAGCCCCCACCCCACCCTCCACCCTCGGTTTACGTGCGTAGGAGGTGAGAGGCCTAAATCAGGCATGGCCTGGGTCAAGGTTTCACAGCCTCTCAAGGCAGGTCCCTAAATGCCAGCCCAGGGCTGTGTTGTGGGTCCCATTCTTTTCTTTTTGCTTTTCTCTCCTCCTTCTCCTTCTTCCTATTTTTCTTAAAGAGAGAGAGGGACAGTGAAAGAGAGGGAGAGAGAGAATCAATTTTATTATTAGTTTTTCATATGGCTTTTGTTGCTCCGACACTTCATTGTATATGTGGTGCTGGGGTTTGAACCCACATCCTTGCGCATGGAGGCAAGTGCTGTAACTGCTGAGCAACCACTTCAGCCTCCTTTCTTTTCTTTCTTTTTTTTTTTGGAACTGGGAATTGAACCCAGGTGCACTTTACGACTGAGCCACATCCCCACCCCTTTTTATTTATTTTATTTTATTTTTGAGACAGGGTCTCACTAAGTTGCTGAGACTGGCCTCAAACTCATTATCCTCCTGCCTCAACTTCACCCCCAGTCATTTAGTACCACCAGGCCTGCTTCCTTCTTCAATTTGGAAACAGAGAAGATTTAGGATGCTGGGTTTTACACCACTGGTTGCAATGGTACATTTGGGGAGCTGCTTCCCAGACCACTCTGTGCATGAGAGGTGAGTTTGGGAGGCCGCCCGAGCCGTGCTCTCCTTCACTGAGAGCTGAGGTCATGGTTATGGGCCCGGTTTTGCATGCGGCTAAGTGCGCTGTGGCCCTGGTCTGGCTGGGGGAGGGGCAGTGGCTAAGTGGTTTCTGAAAAAGGGCAAAAATGATGGGAAAAGCTTTGGGATCCTCTGGGAATCAGAGCTGTGGCAACAGCAGCTGCAGCCATTGCTGGAAACGTTTCCTTGAGTGCCAGAGTGTGCCCGCAGCCCACCCCTGCCACACGTCCTGGGGAGGGGCCAGGGACCCTCACGGAGCCAGGGAGGCCATTCTTCTCCCACACCAGGCCAACTCTTGCTTCACGTAGCAATTGCCTCCAAGCTCCCCTGCACCTACAGGGTCTGCGGTGCCTGTCTAACTGGTGAGTCCTGCCTGTTATTTGATGGTCAGAGCAGACGTTAGCTTTTGGAATGGCTGAGCTGGGCCCTGCCACTGGCAGTTGTGTGAGGATGGGCAATTCCTAGACTCTCGGTGCCTCGTTTACTCTACCTGAAAAATGGGGATAGCAACAAGGGCTGCCTCAAGGGTTGTTGGGAACTGAAATTACTGTGCACTTAGCTTGGCTAATCGTGAGCACCGGGTAAGTGGTAAGAGATGTTGTTGTTATCAATGTTTGCTACATTTGCTCCTATGCTGGGGTGAGGAGGCTGCAGCTTCAGCTGAGGCTGGAGGTTTGTGGCTGGAGGTTGGCAGGGCATTGCCCTTTCTCTGAACTGGAGGGGTGCAGGGTTGGGTGGCAGCAGTGCTGGGATCTTGTCCTGGCTCTTATTTTCTTGTTCTTGGTAGAGCCCCTCTGTTTTCCATTCCTGGTTTGGGCAGCTCTCAGCTCTCTGTCCCTCCTGGGGAGAGGCTAAGGTCAGAAGAGGGGATGAGGATGATAGGGCTGGGTCCTGGCTCCACATTGTTCCAGCTTCTCAGAATGTCACAGGCAGCAGGAGGGAGGTGCTCTGAAGATCTTGCATGGATGGATGATTTGGGCAGAGTGGCGAGTGAGAGAACCACACTCAGATTTTTCACCTGGGTTGAAGAGGGAGGAAGGCAGTCTTCTCCCAGGTGATGGGCAGTGTCCTGTCTGGCTTTAGAGGTGACATAGACCCAGAGGTCTTGGTGGGCAGGGTTGGTTTTTCTGGACTATGTTATATTGCATCTTGATGAATTTGTGAATCTGGCATAAACCAGAAACCCCATTTTCATCAGATGACCAGCATGCCTAAAACATGGTTCAAAACCCCCCTGATCACTGTAAAATGTTCTGATGTGACAGATGAATTGCTGTGGGGCTCATGTGTAGGGCACACCCAAGACTGGCAGTTTCAGACTATCTTGTCCCTGTTCCTCCTCTGCCCCATAGTAAGTGGCCCCTCAGTATCTGTCCTGTCCTCATCACTGGGAGAAGCTTGGTTTCCAATAGGAAATTGGGTGTAGAGTATACAGCACCTATTTAGGGTTTGCTGATGGACTGAATGGCTGTACCTTGTGGGCTGCTTCCTGCTTACTGGGCTTGGATAAATTGGGACCAGTCAGAAGAAGAGGCAAGGACCCTAACCAAGAACATCACTGAAAGTTTCATGGATACTCCTCCTGATAGGTGCTGCTCTCTTATTGGGGTGTTAAGATCTGCTAGCCAAGGATCGGTTTATTATTGATTTTGCACCTGCCATACCCAAGAGAAGACCACAGACAATCCAGGGAGAGCCAAGTATGGGATATGACCTGGGTCTTATTTGTACTTTGTTTTGGGGTTTTGAGCTTCTTAAGGTGCTTGTCTGAGCAGGAGGGTACTTCATGTTTGGGGTTTATTCCAGGGGTGGGAGTTCCTAGTCTGATTAGTCCCCAGGCCCTGGTGTGGGGACTGGGGCTGAGTTTAGTGTTTGAGAAAAAGCCCTGAGCCTTTCATAGAGGTGGTAGAGACTGGAGATGCTCTGGAGTCAGGCCACCTGGGATCAAATCCAGGTTCTACCTCTTACTATCTGTGTGACTTCAGGCAAGTAACATAACCTTTGTGGGTCTCAGTTTCCAAATCTTTGAAATATTTACATCTTAGGGATGTTGGAAGAATTGAATGAATTCACATAAAGTGCTTAGAATGGTGTCTGCCTTGTGCATGGTGTGTGCTCAAACATGTTAGTTATTCTTTTTCTCATTCACCTCAGGGACCTTTTATTTACTTTTTTTTTCCCCCCAGTGCTGGAGATTGAACCCAGGGCCTTGCTCATGTTAAAACATAGTTTACCACTAAGCTACACTCCCAGTCCTTCTGTGCATTTTATTTTATATATTTAATTTTTTTAAAGAGAGGGAGAGAGAGAGAGAGAGGGAGAGAGAATCAATTTTATTTAGTTTTTCATATGGCTCGGACACTTATTTGTGCATGTGGTGCTAGGGTTTGAACCCGTGTCCTTGCTCATGTGCCATAACCACCGAACCACCACTGTAGCCCCCTTCTGTACATTTTAAATGACAGTATTTACTATGGATGGTCCTTGACAGGAAGTTAGCTTCTGAAAGTATAGGCTAGCACTCAGTCTCCATGCTTCCTACCATGTAGGTGGCTTCCTACCATCTATACAATCATGTCCACATTCTCTTTCTTGGCCTTCAGTGCCTCCAGCCATCAGGTTCTAATCCACATCCTGTCCCACAGTCCCTCTGACTTTCTCTTTGCCAGCTGCTCTGGGATTCTGCCCCCTCCCCCAGCCTCAGCCCCCTCTATTTCCCTTTTAGGCCCAGCGCACCTGTCCCCTCCTCCATGAAGCTTCCTTCAGCACCTCCACCCTTCTTGCCCCAGCCAGAATCTGGTTTCTCTCTCATGGGATGTGACTCCTCTCAAAGCCACCAGCACAGGGCTGGGCCTCTAGGAGGGCTCAGCAGATGGGTTGAATGATGGGAAGGACAGGTGAAGGAGGGGCTGGAAGTGGGACTTTCTGCAGTAGGAAGGACTTCCTGCTGCAGGGGTCCACCTCATGGATTAGTCAGGGACAGACTCCAGCCCTCCTGAGAGCAGACCAACAAGGGGATGCAGCAGTTGGCTGTCTGCTCTGTTCACAGGCTGCAGAGCAGTGAAGCGGTCTCTCTTTTTTTTTTTTTAACATGGATCTGGGAATCAGATCATAGCTGATTTATTGCCATGGCCTGGCCACATGCTCTGAGTTTTCACTGCCTGTACTTCCCCTTGAAAATGCAAGACTTGAGATACCTCCTAGTCTTTCAGTGGCTGTTTTCAAGAATCCAGATATTGCTGGGATATTAATCTCCTCAACTAATTACAGAAATGAGAATAAGGAGGGTCTATGTCTGATTGTTCTCAATTCTCCCACAGAGAACAGCACAGCCTTTTCATAAAGTGGCAGATCAGATAAGGCCCTGCCTAAGAGGAAGTTGCAGGGCATGGGAGAGGTAAAGCAGTGGCAGATAGAAATCGCTGGACCACATGCTGGGCTGTGCGGAAGGCCATGGGGAGGGATGGACCATGAACCAGGCCCTCTGGGGAGGGGCAGGACCCATGCAGGGATCAGGGGGTCTTGTGCAGGGTGGCTGTATCAGTGCTGCGTCCTGAGGGGAGGTGGCATCTAAGAGGTGGTAGGACTTGAGCAAGGGAGGAGGAAAGAGCACCCCAAGTGATGTCCCATGAGAGCAAAGACCCCTGGGATGGGGCAGCCTGGGTACCAAGGAAACGGATGCCCAGTCAGGTGGAAGGGAAGTCTGGGAAAAGAGCATTGGCACCCACTTATGGCTGTATGTGTGAGCCCTGGAAGACAGCTTATTTGCAGGAGTTCAGGCCCAGAGAGCCTACCAGCCCCAAATCACCTCATTCCTGAAAGTGCAGGCAGGGATGCTTGTCATAAAAATGATAAACAGCACGTGCACACCTGTAGACAAATCCCTTCTTAGGTCAATGGTTGTGGCAGCCAGGCTGAAGAGCAAATGCAGGTGGCACACATGGCTGATGGTTGGGCACCTGCAGCCTTCTCAAGACCTCCCTGGGCCTCCTTTGAGGATCCTGGCTTGGAGTGGGGTAGGTGGGCTGTGTAGTGCAGATAGGGGAGTGTCACCGTATTCCAGGGACACAGACTGCTTGACTCTTTGGGGCTGAGACTCCCTCCTGACCGAGTTCCTACCTGAATGTAGCTGGTGATGATCACTCTCATTGTTTCTCTTATTGTGATCTGGGGAGGGAGGCAAGCTGTGGTTCTCATCCTCACTCTATGGATGAGCCAGCTGAGGCCCAGAGAATCCCAGAGGAGAGATCCCCCTAACCCAAGCACCAGAGCCTGTGAGCGCTAAGCTGGGGACAGCGCATACCCTGGAGGCCTGCTCACCCTGGGGTCTCGGAGGTGGAAAGTACAGTTCTGAAAGCTTTAGATCTGGAGTGCTGGGGGCAGCAATGGCTGGACTTTGGGGGTGTCTTGCTTTACAAGGACTTGACAGGGAAAGCGGGTAAGGGCTAAAGATGCGCAGCCAGGCTGGAAACAAACCCCATCTCGGTGGCTGCTCACAGGTTGTGTACTGGCCCACAGAGGATCTGGCAAGGATGAAGAAATGGGCTAACTTAGACTCGGGGGAGTCTGAGGATCCACCCCAAGAAGAGTCCTGCCCAGATCCCCGAGATGGAGACCCTAACTGCAAGCCACCTCCAGCCAAGCCTCACATTTTCTCCACGACCAAGAGCCGCACCCGGCTCTTTGGGAAGGGTGACTCGGAGGAGGCATCGCCTATGGATTGCTCTTATGAGGAAGGAGAGCTGGTCTCCTGCCCAACCATCACAGTCAGCTCAGTTGTCATTATCCAGAGGCCTGGGGATGGTCCCACCTGTATCAGGTAGGTCTGGAGGCTCCTCCCTTCAGGATCCCAAACACCTTGGAGGTGGTCTGGTCCAGCATCTTCACTCCTAAGACCCCAAGGTACTCATGGTCATTGATGCCGGTTTATATGCTGATCTAAGATGCCAGTCGATGGGTAGGAGTCCAGGCTTGGAATGCTCACCAGCCCTAAACACTTAGACTTCAAGCTCAAGGTTAGGAGCTTTTAGACAGGAGAAGCCCACCAGCCCTCCCATCTCCAAGGCAGGGCAGGGAGGGCACACAGGTTGGCTGATTTCTAGGCAGTGTTAGGATGCCTTTTCATTTAGCAGGGCCCAGGCAAATGCCTGCTGCCAGCCCCCTCCAGATTACTGCCACCTGAACCCCAGTAGAGAAGCAAATGCACTGGGTGTAAGAGGAGGTGGCGGTGATGAAGACTTTCTCCATGACAGCTACAGTGTGGGGACAGAAGCGGACACACATATGCACTATGGGAATCCTGGAGGGTCACCTAAAATGAGGGGTGACTTTGGATCATATATATTTATTTTTTTCCTTTTGGTTTACCTTGGAGTTTACTCATGTTCCCTTGGCAAGCTCCAAATACCCCCAGGCCGAGGAGACACCAGGGTATGAGATAAGAGTATTATCTGGTTCTCAGGCAGCTGTCTCAGGAGTCTGTCCCTGCTGGTGCCGAGAAGTCCCTCAAACTCTACGATCGCAGGAGTATCTTTGATGCTGTTGCTCAGAATAACTGCCAGGAGCTGGAGAGCCTGCTGCCTTTCCTACAGAAGAGCAGGAAGCGCCTCACCGACACCGAGTTCAAAGGTGGCCCCCGAGAGGGCTGGCTTCTCAGGAGGGGTCCCTTGCCCGGGTCTGCTCTGACTCTCACTCTCTTTCAGACCCGGAGACAGGGAAGACTTGTCTGCTGAAAGCCATGCTCAATTTGCACAACGGGCAGAACAACACCATCTCTCTGCTCCTCGACATTGCCCGGCAGACAGATAGCCTGAAGGAGTTTGTCAACGCCAGCTACACAGACAGCTACTACAAGGGTGAGGAGGGTGACAGCGTCAGGTGTGGACCCGCCCACAAGCACACCTGGAACCAGAGGGTACAGAGGGCACAGGGGGCCTTCTTATTCCTCCCAGCCCCTGTAACCCTGTACCGGCCACGGTTGGTTTCTCCTGGTTCTGATGGCTGCCTTCATCAGCTGCAGTTTCCTCCCCTTGTCCTGGGGTCCCTGCCAGCCCCTGATGACTTGGTGGTCCCTGCCCTTGGATGTCACCATCTCTGGCCTCTCAACTACCATTCCTTGCCCCTGGGTAAGGAATTGCAGTCTGTATTTCTTGTTCTCAGGAGTCTCTGTTCCTGTCTCAAGACCTCCCTGGGCCTCCTTTGAGGATCCTGGCCTGGAGTGGGGAGGGATCATCCGGGCACTTTCTGTTCAGTTACTCCTGCAGCAGCTGCTGCCTGCCCAAGGCCCTTCCCTGGGTGTGCATATCCAGTCCTCTGGAGGACTGTGACCTCAAAGCCAACTGTGGGCACCCTCTGTAGGCCAGACAGCTCTGCACATTGCCATCGAGAGGCGGAACATGGAACTGGTGACCCTCCTGGTGGAGAACGGAGCAGATGTCCAGGCTGCGGCCAATGGGGACTTCTTTAAGAAAACCAAAGGGCGACCTGGCTTCTACTTTGGTAGGGAAACCATGTGGCAGACACTTGGCTTCTTTTTTTCTTTTTAGTTTTATTTATTTATTTATCTCTTTTATTGTCCAGAGAAGACTTATTTTTTTTCTCTTCTCCCCATGCCTCCTCTAGATTATGCATTGCTATTCCTTTGCTGGGTCTAATATATGAGTTTGACAAACTTTCACCCAAGCCTGGGTTTTGCTCTAGCTTCCACAAATGAGGAAAAACATTCGACCTTTGAGTCTCTGGGTTTGGCTAACTTCCATTGCCATCTATTTACCTTCAAAGGCCACAATATTGTGATAGAATTGCTGAGTAGAATTCCTGTGTGTGTGTGTGTGCGTGTGTGTGTGTGTACCATAGTTTTTGTATCCATGCATCCAGTGAGGGGCGTCTGGGTTGGTTTCATAATTTAGCTATTGTAAATTGAGCTGCTATGAACATAGATTTTGCTGTGTTGCTGTAATGTGCAAATTCTAATTCTTCCGGGAAAATACCCAGAAGAGGGATAGCTGGATTGTATGGTGGGTCCATCCCTAATTTTTTGAGGAGTCTCTACACTGCTTTCCAGAGAGGCTGTATCAGTCTACAGTTCCACCAACAAGACACTTGGCTTTTTGACTTTTGCTAGAGGATTGTTTGAGGCAGAGGTAGAGGGAGTTGGAGGCCCGGGGATTCAGGGACCACCCAGTCTCATTGCTAGGGCCCACCCATGGGCCCCATGTTGGTTGCAGGTGAGCTGCCCCTCTCTCTGGCCGCGTGCACCAACCAGCTGGCCATTGTGAAGTTCCTGCTGCAGAACTCCTGGCAGCCGGCCGACATCAGCGCCCGGGATTCGGTGGGCAACACGGTGCTGCATGCCCTGGTGGAGGTGGCTGACAACACCGCGGACAACACCAAGTTTGTGACGAGCATGTACAACGAGATCCTGATCCTGGGCGCCAAGCTCCACCCCACGCTGAAGTTGGAGGAGCTTGTCAACAAGAGGGGGTTCACGCCTCTGGCTCTGGCTGCCAGCAGTGGGAAGATTGGGGTAGGAAGGGGATTTCAGCCTGAGCTGGAGGCACCACGTAGTGCAGATGGTGTGGGAGAGGACAATGTGCACCCGTAGGGCTGTTGGAGTAAGACAGAGACATTGTGAGCTGCTGAGCAGAGCCTGGCAAAGAGGACATGGCTATTTCTGATTTCCAACTCTTAAGCACCATCAAGACCCTGAGGTGGGGGTGGGGATGGGCCAAGCCCAGTGTGGGCCGATAGATGATGTCAGCTCATGGAAGGCTGATGGAGGGTTTGGGGCTGCTGGGAATTGGAGGGGAGGGGGCTTATCAGTACCAGAGGATTCTGGAAGATTGTCCAGGCTCATCTGAGCCTCTTAGGAGCCTAACTTTATGCCTTTGTTTTTATTTTTTGAATTTTATCTGCTTTCTTCTGACTTAAGATTTTCTAGAACAAACTACTGCTTCCATCCTGCAGGGGTAGAGCTCGGGGCCCAGATGTGGTGGGCCTGATGTGGCTGCAGCTGGAGTCCAAGCGGCAGGTTGATCTTGGTGGATCAGGGTGGGGAAGCAGAGTTATTTTCCCAGCAGTTTGTGGCTGAGTGGGGCTGCAGCCTGTGTGAGGCTGGGCCCCCAGCTGTCCTCTAATGGATTATTGTGCCCAGTGCAGGTCTTGGCCTATATTCTCCAGAGGGAGATCCAAGAGCCCGAGTGCAGGCACCTGTCCAGGAAGTTCACCGAGTGGGCCTACGGGCCTGTGCACTCCTCTCTCTATGACCTCTCCTGCATTGACACCTGTGAGAAGAACTCGGTGCTGGAGGTGATTGCTTACAGCAGCAGTGAGACCCCTGTGAGTGGCCGGGGCTGGCACCCATCTGGGAGGGCTCAGTTCTGACTCACCCAGCCCCACTCCCACCCTGGCCCAGCTCTGCCTGGCTTCTCACTGGTGAAAACCCCCTGCCCAGGGCCCATGCCCTGCAGCCTTGTCTCCCACTTCCTTTCCACTGAATGCTTTCCTTAAGCACACAAGCAATACACAATTATTATACCACAAAACAGGAACATTCCAGAAGAGCATAGATAGGCAGAATCAATCCTCCTTTTGTACCATATAAAAATGTGCAGTTTTATTTTGGTTGCATCAATGGAAATCATTGCTGAAAGCACAGACTCCAGTCCTCAAGTCTGCTTTAGGAGCTGGGAGTGTCACCTTAGATAGAGGGGACAGGTGAGGTGGCTTTCAAAGAAGTGAACAGGATGAACTATTCAATAAGTGGCCTTCATTTGGAACTAGATAATTAAGCAAAATGACATTCTCACACTTACACAAAAATAATTTTGGGGAGGGGGGATGGGGAATTGAACCCAGGGGCACTTTATCACCGAGACACAACCCAGCCTGTTTTTATTTTTTATTTGGAGGCAGGGTCTTTCTAAGTTGCTTAGGGCCTTGCTAAGTTGCTGAGGTTGAACTTGTGATCCTTCTACCTCAGCCTCCTGAGCTTCTGGGATTACAGGTGTGTGCCATTGTACCAGGTTAACAAAAAGAAATTCTTGATAAGATACCAAATATAAAATACCTATAAAGAAGTGAAAAGAAGGTAAAGAAGGATATGTGTGTAGTCTTGAGGTCGAAAAGGCTCTCCTAAGTGAGACAATAGAACAACCAATTTTCTTATTTAATGGTGTGTCTTGTGGACAGTTTTATATTTAGCATTATGGGTCTGTCTCATAAAAAAAAAAGCAGCTTTTGGGGCTGGAGTGGTGGCTCGGCAGTTATGGCACTTGCCTGGCATGCACAAGTTCAAACCCCAGCACCCACATACACAACTAAGTGTCGGAGCAATGAAGGCCATGTGAAAAACTCAATAAAAATTTATTCTCTCTCTCTCTCACCTTCCTTCTCTCTTAAAAAAAAGCAGCTTTTGCATAGTATTCTATAGTAGCAGAGAGGAGCAAATAAATATTCATAGAAGGACATTTGAGTTATTTTGAGTTTTTGTTACTATGATGCTGCAAGCCACTTGGCATGGGTTTGATAATTTTTTTCAGTGAAAGATATCTGAAATTCTAATTGCCAAATCAAAAAGTGAATTCACTTAATATTTTCTTTTTTTAATTTGTTCAACATAGTCATACATATAGGAGGGAATCGTTGCCACATAATCATGATCTGCATAATGACAGAGGAAGCCAAGGCTGATGCCTCACTTAATATTTCCATAGCTACTAAATCAATGTACACATCTACCACCTGCAGGTACACAATGGTTTGTATGTTTGCTGACATGGATATTATCAATCTTTCTTCTTTTCTCTCTCTCTCTCTTTTTGGTATTAGAGATTGAACCCAGAGGTGCTTCACTGCCTCCTTATCCCTTTTTGAGACAGGATCTTGCTAAGTTACCAAGGCTGGCCTGGAGCATTCTTTCTTTCTTTTTTTAAAGAGAGAGGAGGAGAGAGTGAGAGAAAGAGAGAATCAATTCTATTTTTCCATCTGATTTTTGCTTTTCTGACACTTGGATGTGTATGTGGTCCTGGGACTTGAACCTTGGTCCTTGTGCATACCAGGCAAGCACTGTAACAGCTGAGCCATGGCTCCAGCTCCTATCCTGGAACTTTCAATCCTCCTACCTCAGCCTTCAGCCTTCTGAGTCCTGGGATCACAGGCATACACCATCATGCTAAGTAACCTTTTTTTTTTAAAAAAAAAAAAAACTAGCTTAAAACCATGGAGCTGAAAATGCTCCCTTACTGATAGCTTCACATTTTGATTGCCGTGAGGTGGAGCATTTTTTATGTGTTTATTGAACTTCATGTTTCTTTGGTGAATTTCCTATTCATAGTCCTTTGTAGTTTCTCCTGCTGGACCATTGTCTCTTTTGATTTGGTCTGTAGATGCTCTCGTTACAGAATGAATCGATCCTTTCTTTGTTGCAGGTGTTGCAAATATTTTATTTTTCTCTCAGTCTGTCTTTTGTCTTTTAACTTCTTTTGTGTCATCCTTTACTTATAAAAGGTTCTCATTTTAATAGGGTTTCTTTTCTAGCTTCTGTGACTTGTGACTTACTTATACACCCAAATCTTCTATATTTTCTTTTCATTCCTTTACAGGTATTTTATGTTTGTTGTTCTTGTCTTTTTTAAAGAGAGAGGGGGAGAAAGAGAGAAAGAGAGAAAGAGAAAGAAAGACAGAATCAACTTTATTATTTTAGTTTTTCACATGGCTTTCGTTGCTCAGACACTTTGTTGTGTACATGGTGCTGGGGTTCGAACCCGCATAATTGCGGACACCAGGCAAGCACCACAACTGCCGAGCTACTGCTCTAGCCCTATATTTGGTGTTTTATCTAGAATTTCTTTCTGTAGGTGTGAGAAAGACATTTTACTTAATTATTACAGTTCCCAATGAAGATCTCAATGCCACTTATTGTGGAGTCCATTCTGCCCACTGTTCTGAACAGCCACCTCACCTGTCCCCTCTTTCTAAGCTGACACTCCAATCTCCTAAAGCAGACTTGAGGGCTGGAGGTTGTTCTGTCAGTAATGAGGGGCCATGGTGTCTCACAGGGTACATTTATAAGAGCAGAGTCTAGGGAGGGTGGGGCCTGGCCTGCTGTGCCCTTTAGGAACCCACTTGGGCTGCCTATGATGGATTTGGCTTCTGACTCAGAGTTCCCAGAGAGTTGGTCCAGAGAGGAAATGGGCTTGAAAAAGAACCAAGGAATTTAACCCAGAGAAGAGAAGGCTCTGGGGCTACCACTGACATCTTCATGTTTCCAAAGGCTCTCAGGGGCCTGGAGTGTGGGCTTGCCTTGGGGTTCTCCAATCAGAGCTGGACCATTGGTGGAAAATACAAAAGATCAGAGAAACAGAGCATCAATTTTATTTAGTTTTTCATCCGGCCGACACTTCTCCAAAACTTAGTTGTGTATATGGTGCTAGGGTCTGAATCCGAGTCCTTGAGATGCCAGGCAAGCTCTCCAACTGCTGTGCCACCACTCAAGCCCACTCCATGGGCTTTTTGAAGGATCAGGGAGCTTTCTGTCCCGAAAGGTATTCAATAAGACACTGAACAGGGACTGCATAGAGAAGGCTTGAGCTTGGGCTGCAGCTTGAACTCCATGGCCTGAGGGAGGCTGGGATGACTGATGTTGGCTCATTTATCCTAAGGACACTGGAACCAGAGTCTTTGGATATGAGACTATTGCCCCAAAGCATACTTGTAATGAGAGTATCTGGGCACTAGACCCTGACTAGAGGAAATGCCTGCTAGGTACTTTCACATCTCACGCATAGATGATTGCCACCCCTGACTGACTCAGGGCTGGAAATGTGAAAGATCAGCCATCCAGAGGCTGCTTAGGGCTCCTCTTCAGTCCCTGTATAAACAGCCTCATGTCAGGCTCTGCCTGAACCAGCTTCTTCCCATTATTATGGGAACGGTAAGGATGGCAGATCTTGGGAGTGAGTTATTAGGGATAATGGCTTAGAATGTTAGACAATACTGTGAGCTGTGAGTGAGCGCTCAGGGTTGTCCATTTTCACCCATTCATTGTACCATGGGGACACTGAGGCCAAGAGGGTGGGTCAGTCAGCCAGCCCCAGCTCTGGCTGCCCACTGGTTCAGACCTCTGGTGACCCTCAGATGCTGGTTGGGCTGAGGAGTGGAGACATGGGGTGAGCTTGCCACGGGCTGGTGTGGATGTATAAGGCAGTTCCTGGTGGGGAGTGACCCTCCCTTCTCTCTGCTCCCTTAGAATCGCCATGACATGCTCCTGGTGGAGCCTCTGAACCGACTCCTGCAGGACAAGTGGGACAGATTTGTCAAGCGCATCTTCTACTTCAACTTCTTCGTCTACTGCTTGTATATGATCATCTTCACCACAGCCGCCTACTACAGGCCTGTGGACGGCTTGGTGCGGGCCTTGGTGGTGGGAATGGGGTGGGGGTGTGGACATTTCCATAGGACCCCCATGCTCCAGGCCTGGACTCCTTCCTGGCTCCCTGGAGTGGTCATTATTTCCTTGGTCTCAGTCTTTCCTCTCAGGCTGTCCTGGGTCCCCACCCTCTTTCCTATTTCAGGCCCCTCTCCTTTAGTTTTGTGGTCCTAGGAGGCTGAGCATGTGGCCACTGAGGTCCCAATTGCAGGGGATGGGATACTCAGAAAGAATGCAGGAATTAGTAGTCAGGAAGCAGCTCACCCCTGGACCGGGTCGTGGGAGGTATGAGCCCTGAAGCCATTGCTACCCCATTTGCCTGCCGTGGGGTTTTTTTTTTTTTTTCATTATTCGTTTCATAGATCAGGAAAGAAGTGCAATTTCAGGCACTGCTTCTGTGCCAGGCTCTGGGCCATCCATCAATTTAGCTTAAAACAAGACTTTTGCTTCTACCAAGAGCCATGGACTTCACTGAATTTCTGAATTGAATCAGTCTCACTCAATACCCAGGACACTTAATTTGCCGCTTTTATTTATGGAGCATGTTGCTTTTAAATGTAGCTTAAAAACTCAGTTTCATAGGTAGGTGAAACCTGATTGCTATCTACCTGTTAAGGCCATTTAATGACTTCACTTTAAGAGTAAAGAGACATGTGCTAATAAGACAAACTAGTGAACTAATGCTTATGAAACACCCATAGTAACTCACTCCAGAAAGTGGTGGAAACTGTCCATAAGTGTGTGTGGGATGGTCTCTCCCTCATCCGTGGAAAATTCTGACTCTCCTGGGTGGCCATGTGTGCACTGTGGGCTGGGAGAGCAGCAGGATTCACATGGCATTGGGTCTGTAAGACGCCGCCTCACACCCCATTACCTGGCTCCCAGCCAAGCAGAGTGCTGAGCAGGGCCATTGCTTGGGAGACAGCAGAGCACCGTACAAATCTCCTTAGCACCTAGAGGCTGCCATTTTGGGGGAAATCAGGCCTCACAGAAGGGCCCCCGTGCGTGTCCCTATAATAATACATTATCTTTGTGTCTCCTGTGGAGGCTGCCTCCTAGGCAGGGCTGGGTCTTAATTATAGGGCTTTGCACCTGGCAATGAAGTCACCAACTTCTCTGCACCTCACAGCCTCCCTACAAGCTGAAAAACACCGTTGGAGACTATTTCCGAGTCATTGGAGAGATCCTGTCTGTATCTGGGGGAGTCTATTTTTTTTTCCGAGGGGTAAGCATTCCTTTCTACAGTGATTTTTCATCATCACTGAGACAAAAAAACCACAGGAATTGCTCATTGTTCACTCTCCTTTTTATTTATCAGACACGTAATGGCCCTACTTTTATTGCTGAGGATGTGCATATGAAGCTGAGGGTTCTTTAGGTATTTGTGACTACCTGGTGTTTCCTCATGGGCCCAGGGCAGATCATGGTTGAAGACAGACAGACAGCCCTTTTTATTTTTTATTTTGAGACAGGGTCTTGCTAAGTTGCTGGCTTTGAACTTGCAATCCTCCTTCTTCAGCCTCCTGAGCTGCTGGGATTACTGGTGTGCATCACCGTGCCTAGTTTGAGTGCATATTTCATTTCCTGAGTAGAGTGGCCATCTCTTAAGTGATAGGATCATAACTGATAGTCTAATTAATCAAAACAGTCTATTAAAGCTCAGAACAAAGAAGGGAATCCACATGTACATCAGAACCTCTTTACTTTAACTCAGAACACATGCACATTCCTTGGCCATTCTCACACAGGAGCAGTCTTTTCTTTGGATGCGAGACCATGGTTTGGAATTTTATGTTATCTTCCCTGCAAAAGCCAAACCTATAATGAAAGTATCGTTTGTGATTTCTAGTTTCAGCTTCTTTAGAGAGGATCAAGGACTCTGAAGTATACCAAGAGGTCTGTAGGCAGAATTTGAGATCATAATTTTTGACTTCTAGTCTTTTTGATCTAACCTACATCAACGTTTTAAAAATTCTATTTTATTGTTGACTTGTTTTTATGGAGTGTTTACAAATCATTGGACTTTGTCTTCACAGAAACAGTACTTTCTCTTTTCTTACATATAATAAAGTATAAAGCCATAGCAGGGAGTGCAATTGGCCTGAACCTACTCTTGGCAAACAGGATTAGCCTGTGGGAGGGGGTGGAAGTGTGTGGGTGTCCTGACAGGGCTATCCTGACAGGGCTATTCAGCCATTGTGGTTAATCTGGTGTTTTAGTGCATTGGAGGCAGAATAGAACAATTTAACTGTAATGTTTATTAAAAGAAAATTAAGAGAAAAAGCAATTAGAAAAAAAATGTCCAATCTCTCCATTGAACCATAGCAATTGATACCATTTTAGTGAATTTTTTGTTCCCTGCATTTACTTCTAGATATAGTTGTAATTCCACTCTATATTTAAAAAATAAATCTCTCCAAGGGACTGGAGCAGTGGCTCAGGGGTTGGAGTGCTTGCCTGGCATGCTGGTTCAAACCCCAGCACCACACACACAACTAAGTGTCAGAGAAATAAAGGCTAGATGAAAAACTAAATAAAATTGATTCTTTCTCTCAAAGCAAAACCAAAAAAAGTCTCTCCAAGTCATTTAACATCACCCTGTTAGCCGGAGCCATGCGGTTCCACTCTCCATAATGTACTCCGGTGTCCTATCATGATGACATTTAGGAAGCATTCTGGGGGCTTGCCGTTTTGCCATTATCTAACATTTCCTGGGACCTTACTTTGTCTCCTCACCTGCAGATTCAATATTTCCTGCAGAGGCGGCCATCTGTGAAGACATTGTTTGTGGACAGCTACAGTGAGATGCTTTTGTAAGTGACACTTTGACTCTTACACCTCTTCTGACCCAATCCTGAGGGGACATCATCTGTTCTCACTCATTCTCTCTCTTGTGCTGGGCCTGGCACATAGGAGGGCCTCGGTAAACATGTTGAAGCAATGATGGAAGGGCACTTGGTAAATATTTGTTGGATGAATGAGTACAGAAGGTATTCACTCTGTGCCAGATAAGCACCAGGTGCTGGGATTGACCTACTGTGTCATATGTGAGTTCATATGGCTTAGAGACTGAGTTTGATGTACCTGTTTACTTTTCTGATCATTCTTCCTTCCCTTTGCCGTTTACTGGGTTAGCCCTGGAAGACTGAGATGAAGTAGACATGGTTCCTGCCTTCAAGAAATTTCTTTCTTTCTTTTTCTTTTTTTTTTAAGGAGGGAGCGAGGGAGGGAGGGAGAGAGAGAGAATGAGAGAGAGAAAAAAATTTTATTGTATGTGGTCTTGGGGTTTGAACCCAGGTCCTCATGGATGCCAGGCAAGTGCTCTACCACTGAGTCACTGCTCCAGCCCCCTTCAAGGAATTTCTCATCTTTAAGGCAGACCTTCTTAACCTTCACTCTGCTGACATTTTGGACCAGATGGATAATCCTATGTGGTGTGTGAGGGTCTGTCCTATGCACTGTAAAATAGCAGTGTCACTGGCCTCTGCTCACTAACAGCCAGTAGTTCTCCCTTGTCCTCCAGCCGTGACAACCAAAATTTCTGAAGATTTTGCCAAAGGCCCCCTGCACTTGGTATGGAGTATGTATGGCAGAATTGCTCCAGTTGAGAACCACTGGTTTGAAGAGAGAGATAAACAAAAACGGTTATAAAGCAATGTGGTTGCTCCAGTGAACCACCTTCCTTCATAAGATGAACTAGGACCTCCACACAGCAGCACGCAGAGGGGGCTTTCGGACAGGGAGGGGCCTCTCTCCCAGGAAGTCAGCTCGCAGCCTCTGTCCCCATTCCCCTCATTCCAGGGGTCTCTGTTTTCATTGCTGGCAAGAGCAAGGAGTTGTTTTCTAATCCTGTGCCAGTTAGCTCCCCGCTAGATCTCAAACTCCGTCATTCCCTACTAATCTTGAGCTATCTATTCCTTAGCCTCAAAGGGCAGACTCAAGCTGCAGGGTCAATAGGGTTAGCACGGTGCTGATTTGCCTAAGGGAAGTAATGTTCTGCATAGCGCTGTGCCAACAAACTCTAGTGCCCATTCCTAGGAAGATCCATTGTGGTTATGCTAAAAAAACATAAATGTGTGCGCACGTTGTGTGTGTCAGTGTGTGTTTGTACACACTGTATATGCACATAACACATGTATAATAGTGTATATATATTATATATACAACATTTTCATTTTATCAAAGCTACTTGTGCATATAGGTAAAAATTAGTAAAAAAAAAAGCTTATAACTTGATATAGGAATTTCTTGTCTCAATTTTCATTCCATGAAATCCTTCCTTAGGCACTTTCCATTCTTTTAGCTCTTTCTTTTGATATTCACACAGCTAGTAGATGAAGATTTACCATTTTCCTTCCCTTCTGCTTCCCCTCTCCTTCCAATGTGGTTCTATAATATTTTTTTTGTTTTCATTTTTCTGCTTGATGTAATTGATATTTGTACTTTATGCCTCTGTCAATATTCTTTATGGTTGAACTTCACAATATTTCATAACGTTTCTTGTTTTGCTTCTAAAGTAATCTTTTTCTTTTAAAGAGAGGGAGGGAGAGAGTGAAAGAGAATCAATTTTTTTTTTCATTTTTTTTTCTCACTCAGTGTGTACGTGGTGCTGGGGTTGAATCCAGGTTCTTGTGCATGCCAGGCAAGCGCTCTACCACTGAGCCATGGCTCCAGCCTCCTAAAGTAATCTTGTTTTTCAGTTGCATCCAATGAGAATTTTTCCCACACCACCAAAAGACTTTAAGTACAGTTTTCTTCCAAATCAGTCCCATAAATCACATTATCAGATTCCTTCCTGCTCCTCTTTCCTGAGAGATTTCCACCTGGAGCCCCTCTTCTCTTCCTAACTGAGCTGGCTCTTCTCTAGGCCGGCAGCTTAGCTGCTACCCTGGGACTTCTCTTTGCTGCTAGGCTTGGAATTCTCATTGCTCCTGTCTCTTTCTCATGTCTTCTTGGCTTTTTTCCTTGTTTTATTTGAGCACATCCTTTAGTATTTTCATCTGGTTCAAAAAATTGATAGAGGTGGGTGGTGCACATGTAATTTCAGTGACTCTCGGGAGGCTGACTGATGCAAGTTGGAAGCCAGCAGCCTCAGCCACTTAAGACCCATAGCAACTTAGTGAGATCCTATCTTAAAATAGAAAATAAAAAGGATTGGTGAGGGCTGGAGCAGTGGCTCAGCAGTTACGGCACTTGCCTCACACTCGCAAGGACGCAAGTTCAAACCCCAGCACCATGTACACACTGAAGTGTTGGAGCAGCTAAAGTCACAAGAAAAGCTAAATAAAATTGATTTTATCTTTTTCTCTCTCTTTAACTGTCCCTCTCTCTTAAAAAAATAAAAAAAAAGGACTGGCGAGGGGCTGGAGTGGTGCTCAGGGGTTCAGGGGCTTGCTTGGCATACACAAGGATCCAGGTTCAGACCCCAGCACCACATACACAAATAAGTGTCAGAAACAAATGCCAGATGAAAAGATAAATAAAAATTGTTTCTTTTGCTCTCTCTCTCTCGTTTTTTAAAAGAGAGACTCAATTTTATTTAGTTTTTCATATGGCCTTTGTTGCTCCCAGGGTTTGCTGTTGTGCGTGGTGCTGGGGTTTGGACTCTTGTACTGGTTCATGCCAGGCAAGCGCCGTAACTGCCGAGCCACCGCTCCAGGCCGCTCTCTCTCTTAAAAAAAAAAAAAAGGACTGACTGGCAATATAGCTCAGTGGTAAGTCACCTAGGGTTCAATCCCAGTTCAAAAAAGGAAAATAAAATAGGTGGCGTCAGGGCACAGTGATAGGCAACGTTCAAGGTACTTGAAACTTGGGTCTTGTCACTCCCATGTGCATAGGTGGCATTCTCTCCTTGTATCCTTGGAGAGATCCCTTTCATTTCTCTCCTAGGTTGTATCTCCTACTTTCTGAACCCTATGTTTCCCTCTTTCATGGGTTACTCCATTGTTTTGGGGCAGGACAATTTGAACCTAAGAAAGAAGGCATGTGATGAACAAGAGGGGAGTAAAATTTCTTCCACATCTTGCATGTCTGAAGGTATCTCTATTATATCACCACAGTTGATTGATAATTTGGCTGGTTATAAAATTCTTTAAAAACTCAAAGGTATTTCTCCGTTTGTTTTCCAGCTTCCAGTATTATAGATGAAACCATCGTCATTCTGGACCATCTATTAAGATGTGTTTTGCTTTTCTCTTTATAAATTGATTGGATCTTCTTTTTGTCCCTAGTGTTTTACAATTTAATGACATATTTTTAAATGGGTTGTTTTTTTAATCCAGTATTCTCAGCATTTACTGGGATCTTTCAATCTTGAAATTTATATATTTTTGCTAGGGGGCATTTAAAAAATTATTCTTGATCTCTCTTCTGGAATGCCTATGGTTTCTGTATTGAATCTCCTGAACTTAAACTAGTTTTCTTAACATTTCTCACTTGTGTTCTCTTTATATTTGCCTTGACTTCCTGGAAGATCCAAATTAATTTTAATTTCCAACATTTCCAATGAGTTGATCATTTTAAAATTATGTTCTTTCATAATTTATAGCACTCTTCTTGTTCATGGATATGATATATTCTTTATCTCTCTGAGATTATTACTATTTTTTTAGAGAGAAGGGCAGTGTGAGAGAGAGAGAGAATCAATTTTTATTTATTTTTTTTCACATGGCTTTCGTTGCTCTGACACTTAGTTGTGTACGTGGGTGCTGGGGTTTGAACCCGTGTACTTGTGCATGCGGGCAAGCGCTGTAACCGCTGAGCCACCGCTCCAGCCCCTCTGACATTATTAATAAACTGTTTTAGAAGTTTTTCTTCTTTTTTTTTTTTGGCAAAGTTTTTCTTTTCTCAAAGTTGTTTCCCATTTGTTTGTGTTTTCTCTCTTTTTTGTTAGAGACTATCTTCAGAATATCTGGAAATTCTTGACATCTGCTTGTGACTAAGAGTGGACGACGAAAAAGCTGATTACAAATTCTTTTTTAAAAAATATTTTCTCTCTTGCCACATTTTTAATTGGTGCATTATAGTTGTAGACAATGATGAAAATTGTTGTTACACATTGATCCATGCACACAATGTAATGGCCAATATCCATCCCTAGCACTTCCCCCTCCCTCCCTGTCTCCCATCCCCTGGTCCCTTTCCTTTACTGATCTCCCTGTGACTTTTGCAGTCCCCACCCTCTGCTTTCTTGCAAGTTCTTAATAGTGGGTGGGAGTATCAATTCTGAGCTTCACTATAGTTTGATCCAGATAAACCATTTATTGGAAAGTACACAATGTCTATTTGGGTTTTTATTCTTGGTTTTGTCAAAGTTCACATGGGAATTTTTTTTTTTTCAATCTTTCACCTGGAGTGAGGAAGTCGGACTGCCAGCTTTCGGAGAGCTGAGTGGGGAAAGAGGGCTTTCTGTTACCTACATTGCATACAACACACAATATCCCTGCTTTTAGTAGCATCAGTGCTCTGAATGATGCTAGATGAACTGCTGTGGGTTTCAGGAGAGCATGGCTTGTCCCCTCACAGGCTTCTGGCTCCTCACTGGTTGTCCAGTGAGGCGTTTGTTTCTAGGGACTGAGCAGGAAGGTTGTTGGGCTGAAGCAGTGTTTCTCAGCCTCTTTCCATTATTGCCTTTTAAGATATTTTTTCCTAACTGTCCCCTTGCATGAAATATTAATATCATGATTATACTATGATGTATCTATTTATGTATGAATGAATGTTCCTCAACTTGTAATGATTCAACTTAAAATTTTATGACATTATGATGGTATGCAAATGATATGCACTGAGTAAAATCCAAGCTTTAAATTTTGAATTTGCATCTTTTTCTGGGCTAGCCATATGCTATGTGATAGTCTCTCATGATGCTGGGCACCAACAGGGAGTTGGTGCCATAATCAATCCCATAATCACCAGAGGAAATCGCCATGACTTCCTAGGGCACTGTGTTGATGGGCTACGATGTTCAGTAGTTAGACATATTCTGTGAATTTGGCCTCTTGATATTTTTCAGCTTACCACAGTTTTTTTCAGGATACAACCCCATCACATTCAAGGAAAATAAGTACTATATTTATACCTGTGCTTTATGCATAATAAGATTTTTTTTTAAAAGAGAGAGGACAGTGAGAGAAAGAGAAAATCAATTTTATTTAGACTTTCATCTGGTTTTTATTGCTCTGACACTTAGTTATGTATGTAGTGCTGGGGTTTGAACCCAGATCCTTGCGCATGCCAGGCAAGGGCCATAACCATTGGGCCACCGTTCCAGCCCCACATTATGAACCTTCCCTCCAAGCAATTTTGCCCTTAGGGGGGTGATATTGCTTCCACTGAGAATGAGCTAAAGGAGGCAATGCAGACTGTTGTAGCTCCTACTGTGACCTGCAATCTCAGTCTTCAGGTCCAAGCAGTCTGAAGACTTCTTGGGGTGCCAGGCCTCCCAGTTGCTTGTAGACAGTGCTTTCTGTTTGTCCCCCCTCAGCTTTGTGCAGTCACTGTTCATGCTGGGGTCCGTGGTGCTCTACTTCAGCCACCGCAAGGAGTATGTGGCTTCCATGGTGTTCTCCCTGGCCATGGGTTGGACCAACATGCTGTACTACACACGTGGCTTCCAGCAGATGGGCATCTATGCGGTCATGATTGAGAAGGTGCGTGCCCCATGACCAAGTGGGTTCTCCTCAGAACCGTTTACCACATGGTGGTGACGCACTGTCCTGGAGACTCTGTCCAGCCTCCATGTATCTTCTGGGGAGGTGCCCCCAGCTCATCCCCCAAGAATCAAGCAATTTGGCCTGACCTGGGTGTGGGGGCTTCCCTGAAACTTGACCCCTCTGCATCCCAGGCACCCCCTTTCCAGTCTCCGGCCCAGAACAGCGGCCCCGGGGCAGGGTTGGGGGGAATGTGGATGAGTCCCTCATCACCCCTGAGCTGTGAAGCCTAAGCCCCCTGCATGCTCTCTGATTCAGTCCTGGCCCTGCCCCTGGCTCCTCCCAGGGCCCCAGACTTGCTCTGAGACGCCTGCTCTCTCCCACAGATGATCCTGAGAGACCTGTGTCGGTTCATGTTCGTGTACCTCGTCTTTTTGTTTGGATTTTCCACAGGTAATGGGCTTGGTTGGGCTGGTGGAGGGCAGAGCTCTGGTTCACCTTGACTTCTGAGGCTTCTGCCAGAGGTTGGGTGGGGTGGACAGGTGTGTGCCTGCAGGTCACAGAGTGGATGGCAAAGAGCACCCTGAAAAGAGCCCAAGAACTTGGAGATGGGATTAGTAAAATGTCTTCAGTAATTTTTGAGGTTGGAAGTGCTGCTTGCCTGTAGTATAGATGTATTTTGGCTCAGTTTTCCTTTCAACTTTTCATTTTATGATTATTTCAGACTTAATGAAAAACTTCAAGCATAGTACCAATAGCTTCCCTATACTTGTTACCCGGATTCCCCTAATTTTACCACACTGAAAGTCACTCTTTCTCTGGGCACGATGGCACATGCCTGTAATCCCACCAGCTTGGGAGGCTGAGGCAGGAGGGTCACAGGTTCAAAGCTAGCTTTAGCAACTTAGTGAGACCTTTAGCAATGTAGGTCCTATCTCAAAATAGAGGGCTGGGGATGTGGTTCAGTGGTAAAGCACCCCTGGGTTCAATCCCTGGAACCAAAAAAAAAAAAAAAAAAAGAATCATTCTTTCTCTGTACCTACCCATACCCACACACACCTCTCACACTTAAAAAACTATTTGAGAGTATCAGACATGATCAGCCTTTTACACTAAATCCTTCAGTGTATGTGTCCTAGAAACAAGAACAGTCTCTTACATAAATAGAACAATTTTCAAAATCAAGAAAGTAACATTGATATGTATTATTAACTAATCTGTAGCTCTTGTTCCTAATTTTAGTGATCGTCCTAACAATGTCTTTTATGGAAAATGAAGATTGTAGATTATGTACATGTTCCTTTCTCATGCTTCTTTGGTCTCCCTTAATTTGGAACAGGTTCTTGATTTTTTTTTTGTCCTTTCTGAACTCATCACTTTAATGAGTAAAGGCTAGTTGTTTGGTCCGGTATCTCTCAACCTGGGTATGTCTGATGCTTCCTCATGATTAGAAGCAGGTACACATCTTTGTCCAGAACATCAAGGAAGCAATGTGTATCTTCACCAATATATTGTGTCAGGACTCTGTTTGTGCCATTTCTGGTGATGTTAACTTTGATGTCTTGGTTTTGGTGGATGTGGCAGATTTTCTACTGTAAAATCACTATTACCCAGCCCCCCTGCATCTATTTATCTTTTTACATCAGGATAGCATCATGAATTATTTTTTTCTTTACAGATTCTCACTTTATCAAATGTGTTATAATCCTACTGACATCAATTTTATTTTATGCTCAAATTGTCTGAGGTTGCTTTTTGGGAGCCCCTTCAAGCTGGCTCCTGTGCACTTTTCACATGTCCACATCAGCCTCCGAGCATGTGGTTCTGCAGTTACAAGGTTCATGTGGTGCACCTCCCCTGGTCCCACCCGGAAGTTTGTTTTGGTATTTCCATTTGGGAGGGATGGGCAGCTATGAGTGGACTGAGATGACAGGTGTGGGCTCTTGCTTATGGACCTGAAGATCCCACACATCAGTGGTTCTGTGGTTACTGAACCACAGAACAGGGTTAGGCCAAGGGGTCAGTGGATACTGATATGCAGTAACCATGGTGCACATGTGTTGGAGAAGCTCTCAGGCTCTGGACTACACCTTCAAGGAGGAGTGCAGAATGAGGGAAGAGGCCATTCTTCTCTGAGCTGCTCTAAACCCATGGCTCTAGAATGGACCTTAAAGGGACACAGGCATGTGACAGGGAATAGGATGTGACTGGATAAGTGGGTCTGAAGCCGGAGCTGACATGTAAAATTAAGCAGGTTGTGCACTACGCAAAGGTGGCTGTATTCACAGTGCACACATAGATTTGTATATTTAACATTTTTTCCTAGCACAAGATGATAAAGTTCTTATTAAAAAAAAACATATTTTAGGACAATTTTCTGATAGTTTGGAAGGAGAGATGCTTTAAAAAAAGAAATCGCATGAAGGTGCCACACGGCTGAGCAGCATTCTTATTACATATCCATCCTGGGCTAAGGGGGTGTATGTCAGGGCACCTGGGGCCTTGGCTTCCATCCAGTTTCCCCTTCCTCTCTGTGGTCTGTAGCGGTGGTGACATTGATTGAGGACGGGAAGAATAGCTCTGAGCCGGTTGAGTACACGTCGCACAGGTGGCGGGGTTCTGGCTGCAGGCCACCCGACAACTACAATAGTCTGTACTCCACGTGTCTGGAGCTGTTCAAGTTCACCATTGGCATGGGCGACCTGGAGTTCACTGAGAATTACGACTTCAAGGCTGTCTTCATCATCCTGTTATTGGCTTACGTGATTCTCACCTACATCCTCCTGCTCAACATGCTCATCGCCCTCATGGGGGAGACGGTGAACAAGATTGCGCAGGAGAGCAAGAACATCTGGAAGCTGCAGGTGTGTCGGTGGGGTGTGCAGCCAGGAGGGTGTTCACTGCTGTCTGCTGCGTCACACAGTTGAGCACATGAGCCCCTGTGGGTTTGCAAAGAGGGTGGAAAGCCCAGCCAGGCCCAGGAATGAGCAGCAACACCCTCTTCAGCTGATTCGTTTCCCACAGGTCTCTCTGCTGAGTGTGGGCTGTGCAATCAGATTGGCTTAGCTGGTGTTCGTTGACATTGTGTTTGGTCCTTTCTGAGCCATGAGGTCCACACCTGGTTTCCCAACTACTATTAATAAAACTATCACTCTTATTAAGTAGCACATACTCAGTGATAGGTCCTGTTCTAAGTGTCTTGTTCACCAGATCTCATTGAATCCATCACTCCGTATAGTGGATTCCGTTCTTATCCCATTTTTGGATGAAGGTGTTGAGGCAGAGCCATCTGTGTTCCAGGTCACAGAGCCAGTAAACAGTAGAGCCAGAGTTCAGACCGGGCAGTGTGGCTTCTGAGGCCCTGCTCTTCACCACCACCCTATGTGTCCCTTCATGAGCTCCTCAAGGAAGGGCCCAGGATACTCTGTATCCAAGATGGTAGGGAAGGTGTGGACTGAAAGGCTGAGCTGCCTGCATGGGGTGTGTACCTACCATCCTATTTGGACAATCCTAGTGTAGAAGGCCCTGGAGGTCCAGCTTGGAGGCATCAGGACTGGGAGAAACCCTGGAGGGCTGATCCTGGCATCCAGCATGGGCAGCCAGGGTGGCGCCTGATGAGCCAGCCTGCTGCCTCTCTGCCCTTTGTGTCTTCCGGCAGAGAGCCATCACCATCCTGGACACGGAGAAGAGCTTCCTGAAGTGCATGCGGAAGGCCTTCCGCTCAGGGAAGCTGCTGCAGGTGGGGTACACACCTGATGGCAAGGATGACTACAGGTGGTGCTTCAGGTGAGGCCCAGCCAGAAGTGACAGCTGCGGGACTCCAGGGCCTGGCCATGGGCACTGGGGGCTCTCTTGGAGCCAGTTGTGGGTACAGAGGTGGCTCAGAAGCTCTTGGGTCATCTTGTGAGCACAGAATAGTCTTCTAAGGTCAGCTGTAGATAGAAGGGTGACCCCAGGACTCAGCAGTGGGCAGAGGAGACCCACCTCAGATCTCGGCAGGGAGAGACACAGATATTAAATATTGGAAAATGTGAAGTATCCAGAAGGGATCACCTAGTGAGGAAGGCCAGTACCAGGAACCAATAGTTATAGTCCCTGGGCCTCATGGTGTGGTCAGAGAGGAGTGGTGTCTAAAAAGCAGGCCCTCTCCACCAGCTGTGTCTCCATCCAGATCTATGGGCTTTTGGGGTTGGGAAGTTGCACGTGGCCCTGAGTCAACCAGCTCCCTGACCCCTGGCTCCTCCCCTGCAGGGTGGATGAGGTGAACTGGACCACCTGGAACACCAATGTGGGCATCATCAATGAGGACCCGGGCAACTGCGAGGGTGTCAAGCGCACCTTGAGCTTCTCCCTGAGGTCAGGCCGAGGTAAGGCATGAGGGCCTGTGCAGTGGTGTGGAGGGGCCCTTGGCTGGTGGCCTGATGTTGGGTGGGTGTGTCCCCCACTCCTTGCAGGACTTCCTTACCCCCTTAAAAGACCTGGGCTCTGTAACAGTCCTGTCACTGTACAGGGGTCTGGGGAGGTCCCTCCAAGGAGTCAGTGGGATCTGAACTCAGCCAGGGTGGGTTCTTGATTTATGCTCCTGAAAAGAATTCCAGGATGTGTCAAAAGCAAGGCATAAGCAAAAATTTATTTCAAGACAGCAAATATATGCACACCACAAAGGCAGGTGCAGTTGCGTTTCAGAGAAGAGCAGAGTGATTATGTGTCCAGGGTTGGGCCCTCTGAGCCGCATACATGGTTTTCCTGGAAAGAGATGTGCCGGTTCTTGGACAAGCTTTTTTTTTTTTTTAAGAGAGAGGGAGGTGGGGAGGAGAGAGAGAGAGGGAGGAGACAGAGTAAGAGAGAATAAGTTTTACTCAGTTTTTCTTGTGGCTTTCATTGCTCCAACACTTCGTTGTGTATGTGGTGCTGGGGTTTGAACTCACGTACTAGTGCATACCAGGCAAGGACTATAACCACTGAGCCACCTCTCCAGCCTCTTGGACAAGCTTTTTGGAAGATAAATCCCATGTCAATTATTTGACATTTGGGGTTCAGATTGTTTCTTTTTGATTGAGAAGTCTAGCCATAAATCAGTTGTGGGCATAGTGTACAGGTCTTTGAATCTGGTGATATTTAGTATGCTTTTGGTCTGGTTGGTCTATTACAAGCATCTAATTAAAGAGACATGCATGGCTATTTGGGCCTATAAATCCGGATCTCCATCTACTAAAGATTTCTTTTTCTCTTTCCCTGAGAGCCCACCTATCTCAGTCCCGAATATCAGCCATCTACCTTTACTCAGGCGTGGGCACCCTTACATGCCCTCACGTACACCTATGCTGCTGAGCAGTTGACGTGCCTGTCTCATTCACTGCACCCAGTGCCAGCCTGTCTCAGCCACTGCACCCAGTGCCCAGAGGAGGTAGCTCAGGTCATATCCAGCTCCCTGGAATGGTCAGTGGGTGGTGGGTGAGGGCTGCCCTGCCTCCTTGGTCCTGCTCCTCATGGCCCATGTGTGCCATCCTAGCACTGTGAGGCTGGAAGACACAAGCAGATCTTGCGAGCACTTCCTGTACACGAATGTATGGGGCAGGGGGCAGGGGGTGAAGAGAAAATGGTACACCTGAGAAAAACAAAACAAAATAAAACAAACAAGCAAAAAAACACGGGAAATTACAACCAGAAATTCATCTTAACAGTTTGATGGCAAATATTTCATAGTAAGCATTAAATTAAGGGTCTGGGGCTGGAGCGGTGGCTCAGCGGTTTCAGCGCTTGCCTGGCAAGCACGAGGACCTGGTTCAAACCCCAGCACCACGTACACAAGTCAGTGTTGGAGCAACTAAAGCCATGTGGAAAACTAAATAAAAAAAATTAAGAGTCTGAAGACATTTATTTAAATTCAGCATACATAGTTTATATAGAATAAATTTTGAGATGTAATTATACAGATGGAAAACTATACCCAGCTTAAAATGCACACATTTTATTTTATTTATTTTTATTTTTTAATTTTTTTTTAAAGAGAGAGGGACAGTGAGAGAGAGATCTAGAGACAGAGAGAATCAATTTTTTATTTAGTTTTTCAGGTAGCTTTTGTTGTTCAGACACTCAGTTGTGTACGTGGTGCTGGGGTTTGAACGCACGTACTCGCACATGCCAGACAAGCGCTGTAACCGCTGAGCCACCACTCCAGCCCAATGCACACGTTTTAAATGTGCAGCTTTATAAATTTTGACAAATGCACATGTATGCTCAACCACCACCCTACTCAAGACATAGAACATTTCCATTATGCCAGAAAGCACCCTCAATTCCCTTCAATTCCAAATTCAAAGATTAGTCTACTTCACCCTCCCCATTCTAGGTAACCAGTGAATTTCTGTCACTATACATTTATTTTCTATCAGCTTTTGTTTACTTGAAAATGTCTATTTCACTCTTTCACTCTCATGTTTGTTTTACTGGATGTAGAATTCTGGGTTAACAGATTTTTCCTCCCTTTGTACCAAGGATTGAAACCCATGGATGCTTAACCACTGAGTCACATCCCAAGCCCTTTTTATATTTTATTTTTTTGAGACAGGGTCTTGCTAAGTTGTGCAGGGCTTCGCTAAGTTGCTGAGGCTGGCTTTGAACTTGTGATTCTTCTGCCTCAGCCTCAGGAGTTGCTGGAGTTACAGGAGTTTGCCACTGCACCTGGCTCAGACTTCCTCCTCCTCCTCCTCCTCCTCCTCCTCCTCCTCCTCCTACTTCTCCTTCTCCTCCTCCTCCTCCTCCTCCTCTTAAATTTAAACCTCAACACTTTGCCTCTCTCTCTCTCTTTTTTTAAAAGAGAGAAGGACAGTGAAAGAGAGAGACACAGAGACAATCAATTTTCATTGAATTTTTCACATGGCTTTTGTTGCTCCCACACTTAGTTGTGTGCGTGTGTACGTGGCATGCTCATGTACTTGCGCATGCCAGGCAAGTGCAGTAACTGTCGAGCCACCGCTCCAGCCCCAACACTTTGTCTCTTGACTTGCCTTCTGGAAGAAGTCACTATTATTTGTATTGTGTTCTAACATATGTAATACGTCCCCCACCCCTTGTCCCACTGCTTTTCAAATATTTGCTTTATCTTTGGTTTTTAGTAGTTTTACTAAGGTATACCTAAACACATTTTTTTCCTGCTTAGGGTTTATTGAGATTTTTGGATCAATATTTTTAATTCAATCTGAGAAACGATACATGTCGCTTGATTCTCCTTATCTTCATCTTTTGGGTCTTATGTTGGATGCGGCCGTGTTTATTGTCCTTAGGTCAGAGGCTTTGTTCATTATCCCTCAATTTTTTTCTTTTTGTTTCTTAAATTTGGTAATTCCTTTGGATATGTGTTCACATTTAATGTCCCTTTTCATAGCCATCTGCAAACAAATTGCTATTAATCTCATCTAGTAAATCTTGCACTTCAAGTATTGGGCTTTTTGGTTTTAGAATTTCTGTTTTGTTCTTTTTTATACTTCTCATTTCTCTGCTGAGATTTCCTAGCTATTCCCTCATTAAAATTATATTTCCCTTTAGTTCTATTAAGATATTTATAATAGCTGCTTTAAAATTTCTGTCTGCCAAATCCAACATCATAGTCACCTTGGGGTCAGTTTCTTTTAACTGCCTTTTTTCCAGACTGAGGGTCATGTTTCTCCGTCTGTGTCTCTCTGTTTCATATCTAGTGTTATAAAATCGTACACTGGGCATCGCAACTCATATACTGTGGCCCTCAGATTCTGCTACTTTCAGTTAAAGACTATTGAACTTTCTTCAGTTGGTGATTCAGTTACTAAGGGATCACTTTGAATTTGTGTAGGCTTAGTTTTAAATGTTGTTATACTAGATCTGTGGAAATCCCAAGGCATATTACTGTGGAAATCCCAAGGTCCATTCCAAGCTCATCAGATTTGTAGGACTCTGCTCTGAGGAGCTTGTCAGGATTTGATTTTAAGTTTTGTTAGGGTGGATCTTGACTATACCTTAGTCTAGAGCCTGGTCATTACTCCTAAATGTGTCTTAGCTTGATACTCAGAATATTTAAAAGGAGGCAAGAGACCTCTTCACTCTGTTTGGACTCCCCAGTACTATTCAATATTCCCTCAGGATTGCTCAACCTTTACTATCCCTGTCTGTCTTTCTTTCTTCCTTCCTGCCTTTATTTCTTTCCTTTCCCTTTCCCCCTCTTCTTTTATCATTTTTTCCTTCTTACTCTCCCTCCCTCCCTCTCTCCCCCTTTCTTTTTCCCCTTCTGTCTCTCTGTCTCTCTTTCTCCCTCCCCTCTCCTCCTCTCTCCCTCCCTCCCTTCCTTCCTTCCTCCTCTCTCTCTCTCTTTCTCTCTTTCCCTCCCTCACTCTTTTTTTCTTGGACTGAACTCAGGAACACTTTACCACTGAGCTTCATGCCCAGTCCTTTTTATTTTTAATTTTGAGACAGGGCCTTGATAGTGACTGAGGCTGGTCTCAAACTTGTGATCCTTCTGCCTCAGCCTCCCGAGTGGCTGGGATTAAGGTGTGTACCCAGCTTCATCTTCACTTTTAACCCCATCAGCAGCCACTGTCTAGTAAGGCTTATGTAGTCTCCTCATGAGCAATCACAGCCCAGCTTTCAGCCAAGGACTTGTGAGCAACCAGTCACCTCAAAGCCTTCTGGGCCTCTACCCAATACCTCCTTCCTCTTCTCCTGTGTCCTGCTCCATGGAGCCTAGCTGCTTCATTTGTCCCAAACGCCTATTTCTTTCTTCTTAGCTCAGGGGCAGTTCCATGCTCTGCTTGGATTGCTGCTCACTGCACTGTAGTTGGGGAACTTGTCTTTAAGCAGAAAGTCAGGGTGATCATAGGACTCTCCTGTGAATTTCATGTCTCTAAAGGTTTGCAGGTTTTCATTGTCTGTTGCTCTAGCTTAAGCACATGGCATCCCAATGGGTACCTGGTCTTTCTCACCTCCTACTTCCTGGGTTCCCTGAGGAATCCTTCAGCAATTGGTGCTGGTATCAGAATGAGGTTGCAGGCCAGTGTCAGCCAGAGGGTCTGGAAACTTCAGTTGGAGCAGTTACAGTGGGACCAGCCTCTGACGTTCCTGGTGCTTCTGAGCTGTGGGCAGGGTTGGACACCAGCACAGGGGCCTGCATCGTGGTCTGAGGCTGAGATGTGTGAGTTTAGGCTGTTTTTGTTTGTTTGTTTTTAAAATAGCTTCTATTTTTCAAAAGTTAACATATGCATTACAGGAAAGAGAAAAACACAAGCAAAGAACAAAGTCATCCAGTGACAAGCAGCTTAGCCGGACATGACCCTCCAGGTCGTGTGTACACATACACAACATCCCATTTTGTGTGACTGAGATCATAGTGTGTATCATGTTTCCCACACATCATGAATATCCACCAATTCAAAATCCCAACGCTACATGAGTATTTTTTGATAACCAAAAATACACTACACCAACTCAATCTGTTAGGAAAAAACGTAATCCTTTCTTGGGGACAAAAATTTCACAGAATTTTGTAGAGAGATAAAGTTCAAGGTGGCCAGTCAGAGGGCTTGGCTGACAAGGGCTCTAGCAAATGGATGGGAAACACACACCGCTTGCCTTCCTGGCTGTCATTCTCATGGAGGGGGGATATCGGGGGTGGTTTGAGATGAGGCCAGATTCTCTGCTCCTATTGACAAATGGAGTCTGGGCTCACTGCAGATTTCTGCAGCCAAAGTATCCCATTTCTAGTGTCTGCAGCTATTCCCAGTTACTGGGACTTTGGGCTGGCTGCAGGTTTCTGCAGTCAAAATAGCATTAGCAGCTACCCACCTAAGAGCCCGCTCCCCCACACCCTGCTACTGTTGAGCTGGTGTTGCAGCTCTTGGTGTGGAAGTACACTCTGGGAATTCGCTGCTAATCTTCTGGGTTCTTGCCTTGCGAATTTGAAGAATAAAATCCATGGACAACCACGGAAGGGAAGAGTAAAAGGAGTAGGATTTATTTAAGGAAGGAGAACAGAGACTCTGCAAGCAGAGGGGTACCTGGAAGCAAGACACCGTCTTTTGTGTGTTAGGCTGGGGTTTATATTGGTTTTGGGTATGAGCCTTGATTAAGATTCATGTAAAGCAGGCATTGAGAAAAGCACCAACATCATTGGTTAAACTCTATGTAAAACAGGCATTGAAACTAAGCACCAAAATCATTAGTTAAAATCTATGCAAAACAGGTAAAAAAATCTTTCCTAGTTCCCATCTGTGTCCATCCCCACTTCTTAGTTTTCCCAGGTTCTGGGACAAAGGAGTTGCTCTCATTGATGAGCCTCATGGTCTTTTGCATTTGAAGGCCTGAGCATGCCGGTTAATCTTTAATCCCTCTCTACAGGCCAGCTTCTAGGTGTGGTTGAATGGGGCTCATGGTCCTAACTACCTAGCCATTTTACTATCTCTCCTAATTTGTCTCAATTCCTCTGAGGAGGTCAGGCATGGCTATGGGGGGGGGGGTCTTCCTCAGGAGCTCCCTGGGATTTCAGGTCACATTTGAGGTCCCCATTTGAAGCCCAGTGTTACCATGATTCTGTTGGCATTGTTCCCAATCTGCTATGCTCTAGTGGGGCCTGCACCCTGAACCTGATTCTTTGGCTGGTGTTCATTACTCTAGCGCTGACTTGGTATGGAGCCGCTCACGGGGCAGGCCCCAGTGTTGCTCTTTGGGCACTCTTCTCTCCCACTGGGGCAGGGAGGCATTGGAAGCTGAGAGAGGCAAGGGTTGAGTCTCATGTGCTCCTTACTTGTTCAAATGGCTAAGGCTCCTTGAACAGCTGAGGGAAGAGGAACCTGCATGGATCCAGAAGTCTCAGGAAGCTTCTGCAAATGAATGTGTGTTTGTTTTGTTACATGTAAGGTAGCAGTGATGTTTTACCCTTTAGTTTCAGGGAGAAACTGGAAGAACTTTGCCCTGGTTCCCCTTTTAAGGGATGCAAGCACTCGAGATAGGCACCATGCACAGCCTGAGGAAGTTCACCTGAAGCACTTTGCAGGGTCCCTTAAGCCAGAGGATGCTGAGATCTTCAAGGATCCCATGGCTCCAGGAGAGAAGTAAGGGACCCACTTGGAGTGTTCTTCATGCTAGGCCTTTGGATGCCACACTGCCACTGAGGGATTGTTCAGGGAACACACGTGCCCTGTCAGCAGTGTGACCCTCTATGGGCCTGCCCAGGAACATTCCTAGGACTGCACTGGACATGCTGTGGAAATGTGGTTGGGTGCATGGAAAGAGATGCATCCACCCATCACTGTTCCTAGATGAATCTTCAAACAGGAAGTGATCTGCCTTTCAACTTTGCACTGACTTCCTTAAACAGTGTGAAGGGTAAATCTCTACTGGGACATATGTTTGACTCTTATTTTCTGTGATTTTCATGTTATTGGGAGTACAAGTAAGTGGTGCCCAGGAAAACACCTTTGAGAACAAAACATTTCCTTTGATATTATTTTCTTTATTGTGTTAATCTCATCTGCCTAGAGAGTCCTGTGTGTTGGGCGCGGGGGCAGGGGGTGATCCCCAGAGAAGGTGGGGGATGCTGCTCCCATTCCCAGCTCTGGAAGAATGAGGTTGTCCTAAGAGTGTCTTTATTCTTCAGTGTGAAATATTGAAGTCCTCCAAATATTAGCTCTATTGTTCAGATAGAAGTACAGAATCACATCCCGAGGGACACATGGTGAGAAGTTTTCAATGATCTTCCATTTGTAGTGACCACAGTCCTGCTTCCCTGCAGTGCTAAATGTTTCCACCCCTATCCATCATGTCATCCGTCAAATAAATAAATATACATGTGCATGTGTGTGTCTATAACACACACATATGTGTTATAACCAGTGTGAACTTCGTGCCAGGCATTGGAACAGCAGAGCAGATGGCTCTGTGTAGTTTATGTACACATGCATGTGTGCATGGCTGTGCACATGTATGTGTGTGTGTATGTGTGTGTGTGTGTGTGTGTGTGTGTGTGTATACTATTCCATATGGCTAGAGGCCTTTGGTTTCTTTTTAGATCTTATCCATGAGCAAGGATGTTCCTCACAAATACAACTACTATAGTCAGCAAACTATGGCCATGGGCCAGATATGCCCTGCCACCAGTTTGTATAAATATGCCGTCATTGGAACACAGCCTCACCCATTCATTATATACTGACTATGACTGTGTATGTCCTATAATGCAGAGTTGAGTATTTGCGACAGAGAATGAAGAACTCACGAACCCTGAAATGTTTACTATCTGGTACTTTATTGTGAAGATTGTTGACCCTTCCTGAAACTGAAAACTTGGTCCTTGTCCCTAGTGCTGATCCAATAATGAGGATAATTTTTTGACAAAAAGGGAAAAGAAGTTTTATTGCTTTGCTAGCAGAGGAGAAACGCAGGGGACTCCTGTTCTAGATGCAATGACTCTAACTGCCTAAGAAAATGGGACTTTTGTTTTGGTACTGGGGATTGAACCCAGATGGCTTAACCCATAAGCCATATCCCCATTGCCCCTTTTTTTGTGACCAGGAATTGAACCCAGGGGTACTTAACCACTGAGTCACATTTCTAGCCCTTTTTATTTTTTTAATTTTGAGACACGGTCTAAGTTGCTCAGAGCCTTGCTAAATTGCTGAGGCTGCCTTTAAACTTGTAATCCTGCTACCTCAGCCTCCCAAACTGCTGGGATTACAGGTATGTGCACCGCACCTGGTGAAATGGGGCTTTTAAAGAGGGGATACAAAGACTGCATTCCAGCTGTGCCCTGTCTGGAGTTGTAATTCATTTGTAGCATTGAGAATCTATTTCTCAGACTTGCTGTTGCCAGCCCCAAAATTTGGATTCCTTCACTTCTGTGATCTGTGGTCCGTGAGTCATGAGCTGAAGAACAGATAACTTGGTCTAAGAGGGGAGGAAGGTTAGTCCAGGAGTGGGCGAAGAGGAAGAGGAGAAATGTCCATTTTAAAGTAAGCTACAGCTAGTAAAGTAAGCCGAGCAACACGGGTGATATTCGAAGCATGAGGTGTTCCCCTGTTCCATTCCTTTATAAGTAATCCAGGAGCGAGATCTGCCGTGGACACGGATGTGCTGCGTTAATGACTGTGGATTGTGGAAAGAGCTGCCTGTAGGGAATAGGTGGGCATTGGTTCAGTGAAGAATGGTGACGTACTGGGGCCTCCCATGAGAGGTGAATCTGAAGGAAGTACAACATCAACTCTGCCCCCACACCTGAGGCCAGAAGGAGGAGCCTGAGGGCTGGCCCTTGAGGTGGTGTGGGTGAAGCGAGGTGTGGACAGACCAGGTGGGTGTGGAGGTGGACTTCAGACCGCCAGGATGTGTGGAGCACTTACGAAAGTACTTGATGTGCATTATCCTTTAAGCCTCATAACAGCTAACAAAGAAGATATTAGCTCCATTTTATAGATGAGAGAATTGAGGCACCAGCAATTAGTGAGGTTACACAGCCAGTAAACAGCATTGCTGGTCTGAACCCTGGCAACCTGATTCTACAGCTCCCATCTAAACTGCTGCGTCAGGCCCCCTGGGCATGCTGACTTGCACCTGGGTCAGAAGGGAGAGCCAAGGGCTTCTTATTGCCTGTTGAGGGCTGGGACTCCTTGCTTTACCTGTAGGCCTATCTCAAAAAATGTGCCCATGTCAGATACCTGCAAATTGGATCAGCTTTCAAACTTAGAGCTAGAAGAAATCTTGTGGGCATTCCTTTGCAAAACAAATGATTAAAATGTTTTGTGGAAATTTGTGGTTGTTTAAATAAGGATGTACCTGCATCTGGCTCATTCGTTTTTACTTTTAAATTAAATCAACTATCTGTACAGCATTTTTAAGTTCGCAGCAAAATTGAACAGAAGAGTGGTTTTCCCATGTAACCCATATGCTTCCCCACCAGTCTCCCCTATAATTGACATCCTGCATTGGAGTGATGCATTCATTAGGACTGATGAGCCTAATGACACATCATTATTACCCATTAGTGCTCACTCGTGGTGATGTACATTCTATGGGATTTGGCAAATATGTAAGTTCGAATATCTCCCATTATAGAGGCATACAGAATAATTTTGCTCTAAAAATCCTCTATGTTCCTCTAATTCATTCCTTCTCCTAGTCTCTGGTAACCACTAATCTTTTTACAGTCACCATAGTTTCACCTGTCTCAGAACGTCGCCTACTTGGAAGTACACACTGTGTAGCCTTTTGGGACTGACTTCTTTCACTTAGTCTGTGCATTGTGGTTTCCTTTGTGTCTTGATAACTCTATTTTTTTTTGGCACTGGTAATATTCCATTATCTGGATATCTCACAGTGTATTTATCCACTCGTCTCCTGAAAGACATCTTGGCTATTTCCAAGTTTTGGCAATTGTAAGAACAGCCGCCAAAAGTATCCACCTGCAGGTTTTTGTGTGAACATAAATTTTCAGCTTCTCTTAGTAAATATGAGGAGCAGCATTTCTGGATTGTATGGTAAGAGTTTTGTAAGAAGCCATCAATTGTCTCACAAAGAGCTGGACCTTTTTGCATTCCCATCAGCAATGAATGAGAATTCTTATTCCGTATCCTTGCTAGCCTTCCATGTCATATTTTTTTGTCTGTCTCTCCTTAATGTGTGTGTTCATTTAATTGTTTAATAGCAGTGACCAAGTGTTGTATGTACTTACATTTTAGTACATTTTTGTTCAAGTTATGTTTCTTTTTCACTTTCCTGTACTTTTTCTTTGCCAATCCTCTCATAAAGCAAAATGGTAGGAAGGGGAATGAAATAAAACAAAAGTCTTAAAAAATATTTGCTTTACATGATGCTATTATGGATTGATGTATTTGCATTTTAAAACACTTTATTTATTTTTTGATGTTAGAGATTGAACCTAGGGCTTCATGCACGCTAAGTATATGTTGTACAACTGGGCTATACTCCCAGCCCCCTGATTTATTTATTTTTAATTGACAAGTATTCATTGTATTCTATATATAATATGATGTATTTCACATTGTGGAACGGCTACATTAAGCTATTTAACATATTGTGTCACCTCATATGCTTATCATTTTTTGCAGTGACAACATTAAAATCTACTATCTTAGCAATTTTCAAGTGTGCTGCTGTCTCTATCAAGTTCCTCTCCTCCCTCCATCACCTGGTAGCAGGATGAGCCATAGCCAGAATCCTCAACAAGGCTGTTGCTCAGCTCTTCCTCATCCTGCCACCATGCAGATGCAGAAGTCAGGGTCAGTCTGTTCAGGCCTGGGAAGGGCAATGGAGCTCTGCCTGGCTCCCCTTCCTTCCTCGCAGCACCAAGCAGGGCATTTCCTGGAGTGTGTGGAGGGGTTGGCTTCTCCCTACCCGCACCCACTCCAGAGAGACTGCCCTCCCTCTATCCACGGAGAGTTGGAAACTGTGGACTTGGGCCTGGTGTCCAGAGGGGGTTGGAAGGTGCTGGGAGTGGGGAGGCACAGCCCCCGGTGTGTCCTCCGTGGGTATTTTAGCAGGCAGGAGGGCAGCCTGTGCAGATAGACCCTGCTGTCTAGGGTTTTCCCGCACAAGGGGTTTTCTTGGCAGATATCTAGGAGCTGCCTGATGTTCAGATCTCTGAGGGTGGAGGTTGAGGCAGGAATATTCAGAGGTTGCTCTTTCGCTCACCCCAGGCCCAGCTCCATCTCTCCTGATGTTCTCCTCCACACATATAGCTGATCTGAAAGCCCCTTCCTGGAATTGTGGCTTTTCTGGGCTCTGCACATTCTATCTGCAGTTAGAGAAGATACCGAGTCACCGAGGAAAGGTGAGAACAGCATCAGTCTTGGCATTTACAAGGACCAGGATCTGAGTAGTAGGGAGGCAGTTTCAATCCCTCCAGGCTCCCAGATGTTGGGGTCCCTGGGAATGAGCCCTAATGGTCACACGGGTGACTGTCAAGACTAGGCAGGCAATGCTGGGTTCTGTAGAAAGGTGAGGAGCTTTGGGCTCCACACACCTGGGACTGTGCTGTGCCAACCCCAAACACAGGACAGAAGTCCCAGCAAGTGTCAGTTGGGTTGACAGGCAGAAGCACTGCCTTTGGTTTGAGGTACTGCATCAGTTCCCTGCCTGGCAACAGAGGTGACAGACAGCATCCCCACCAGGCCACTGGACATGTGCCCCGTGAGTCTATGTCAACAGAGCCCTGTGTGACTAAGAAGTCTGGGCTGACCCAGTGGCCTGGGGCCACTCTGCAGGCTGCACCTCACTCTGCAGCCCGTGTCCATCACCCTATTGAGTATGCATGTTGCCCCAGCCTTGTGTCCATGCCTGGAACGTGCCAGGGCCTCTGGCCTCTGAGCCTCCGCTAAAGCGGCTTTCATCTCCTAGATGTCTCCGTCTTTCTAAGCCCAAAATGAACGCTCCCTGTGCTTGGAACATACCCTCACCTCCCCTTTAGAGAACTTCCTCCTCCTTAGTTGGTCCTTTTGGCCAGTCTGGGGGGTGATGGTTCCTGCCTGGGCCGTTCTCCTGTGGCCCACGAGTCCCTTGAGGGTGGAGACTGTCTTCTCCTGTTCCGAATCCCTCATTGGCCCCTCGATTCCCTGCCAGGGCCACCACATGGGCTCTGGTGATGGGTGGGATTAAATGGGACTATGTGGACCATGTGTTTGGGATGGAGTTGGGTTTTCATGGAGTAGAGCCTCCTTCTCTGTTGGGTGCCCTGAAGCAGAGGGGGCTTCTTTTTTCTTCTCTGGGGACTGTGGTGCATGCCTTTGGGTAGGAGACCAGGGACCTTTTTAATCAGCTCCCCACTGAGGAAAAAACACTAACACAAGGACAACTTCAACACTGAGGCTCAGCAACAACTGCATCCACAGGATTCTGAGACAGAAGTGAGCTAGGAGGGGCTGAATTAGGAGAGGGTCCACAAGTAAGGGGGTGGTGGTGGAGACTATGCTTCACCCAAGTTTGGGCTATGATGGTGGAGTTTCAGCATAATCAAGAGATTTCAAATCATGGTGGGAATTCCAGGACCCCCTTGGTGTAAACTGCGAAACAACCCCCTCTTCACCCACCCTGGAAAGCCCTCTCCATCCCGTACAGGCCGCAGTTCCTGCTCTCATGCCTGGGAGGCTGACCCTGCCTCCAGCCACCTCCTCAGGCCTGGCAGATTGTGGGGATGAGAGATTGAGGGATTAGTCTCCTGAGAGCCCTTGGGGAAGTCCCTGCTGTATCAGCCTCCAGCACCATCACCATCAGCAGATACTGCCACTCTGTCCCTGTCGTGTCTTGCCTGCGGAAGCTGCTGTGCAAGCCCTGAGTCAAGTTGTGCTCCACCCCCCCTCCTAGCAGTGGCCTGGGCCAGGAGGGAGGGCACAGAATCTTCCTGTCATGTTCAGGCCTCAGAGAAAGGTGGCCCAAGTTGTTGCTGGGAGAATAAACTGGCATGACAAAAGCGATAATGGCTGAGAGCCGTCACAGTTTGTTGAGTTCTTTCTGCATGCTGGGCCTTGTTCTAGTTCTTTCTGCTTGCTCTTTCTTTTAAGCCCCACAGTAACCTTGCAAGGCAGATGATGTTCATTTCCCAGGTGAGGAAACTGAGGCTTGGTAGAAATGACTTGCCCAAGGTCATATAGCCAGGAAGAGGTGAGGCTGCTGACCTAATGTCCATGATGCATGAGTGGGAAGCACTGAATGGGGACTTCCTCTCTCTGAGGAACCTGATCCCTGGGGCTGGTTTTGAAGGATGGATGCCAAGTCTTGAGCCTGGATGAGCTAGGAGGGGCTGAACTAGGACAGAGAACCCCTTGAGTTCGACCACACCAGCCCTTAGTCTCACCCTCCAGGGGCCAGGGCAGAGCACTTGATGATTCATTATGCCCTCCCACCTCTGCAATCTCTGACACCTCATGGGATCCTTGAAGTAATTTTTACATTATGATTCCTACTTTCCAGTAGAGGAAACTGAGGCTTTTGATGGGAAGTATCTGCTGAGCCTCAAATACAAGCGAGGAAAGAGTTGGAACCAGAATTTCAGCCTTGTACCAAAGCAGGTGCCTCCTCTGCCTTTTACCTTGTGGGGTGAGGCTGCTGTGTGGGTGTGGGGTGACTCAGGTGGGGCACGTGGGTGGTAGGCGTGGTCTGCCTGGCGCCAAGGGCAGGTGGCCCAGCCAGTTCTGTTTCTGACGCCTCATTCCAGACATCAGCAGTCCCTGTGCCTGCCATGAAAGCCTCTTGCTGCCTCAGTGGCCATCCCAGTGGGGGGCCTTGGGCCCTAGACATGCGGTGATCTCAGAGTAAGAGCTGCCACCACCACCTGGGACCTCGCTAGGTGAGTCTTCACCATACAGGGCAGTTGGTGCCCTCCAAGGCCCATGGGGAGCCTAGAGTGTGGACCTAGGGGTCACCTGGGCCTTGTCTGCTGGTTGCCCATAAGCCTTGGAAAGTTGGGAGGGAGCTTGGGGCTCTAGCAGGGTTGACACAGAAGTGAGCCCTTGACTTCTGGGGATGTGAGAACACAGGTTCTGAAGAACCCAGGAACCTTTCCCTGAAGTTTGGGAATCCTGGGGAGGGAGATGTTTTGCATCTGCCCGAGGGCAGAGGTGAGGCTCCTGTCTCCTTATTGTGGGCTCAGGGATGTGGCTCTTCGGGGTAGAAGTGTGATAGGAGTTCCAGATTGGATGATGTGGCCCAGGTACCTCACAGGTGCCAACCCAGCAGCCTTGGGGTCTCCCTATGGCTCCTAGGCCAGGCCATTTCAATCATTGTTAGGGACCAGGAGGTGTCAGGTTTCATTCCCAGGTGAGGAAGCTGAATCCCAGAGAGAGAGAGAGAGAGGGCCAGGGCAGCAGGTGAGAATGCAGGGATTATGGGGTGACTCAGAGAGCTAATTATAGCTGCTGCAGCCCAGTCCTGATTGTCCTGGCTCTTTCCTGCCCTGGCTGCCCAGGACAGCCCACACTTCTGGACCTGGTCAAGGAGGATGGAGCAATTAGTACCAAGGGTTAGAGTTATAGGGTCCTCGGGGACCGTTCAGCCCATTTGGTCGGAGGCCAAGGGAGGAGTAAGAGATGTGCTCTACCCTTCCCTCATGGCCCAGCCTAGCCTTTTAGCTCCATTTGTCCGTGGGATTCTTGGGCTAGAACTGGCAGTAAAGTCCACCCATTCTCACTGAGATGGAACTGGATATAGGCGGGGACCTTGGTGTCTCTAAGGCTATGTCCATGGGCTGCTCTACCTGACTGGCCTCATGAAAGCTCCCTGCCTCAAAGTGGACCTACACTTCAGGACCAAAACTCTCCTCAGGATGACCCCCCCATCCTGAGCCTGCTCACTTTTAGCAGAGGAACGGGGGCCTGCTCTACTTCCAAACACCCCTCTAGGTGATGACAAACTGAGGGGGACACTTCTTCCAGGAAGCTTTCCTGCCTGGGGTGGGATCACCAGTGGCTGGGCTCTATCCCACCCAGCCGGGTTCGTCTTCCGGAAATCCGCCCCTCCCCTCTCCTCTGTATTTCTGAGTGAGTGACTCAAGCTGAGATTGGCCTCTTAATGGCAGAGCCACCTTCTGTCCACACCATCCTCTCCCTCTCCTTCTTCCCTGTGTGGCCAGTTGCCCCCTTCCCCACCCCCACACGCCCATAGCAGCCTCCTTTGGCCCCAGGTCCTGTGTCCCTGTGTAGCCCCTAAGCCCTCCATTGCTCCCTGCTGCCCTGCGCTCAGCCAAAGCTCTCAAGTGGTGTTCGAGGCCTTCATGATTTGGCCCCACTTGTTCCTGAGCCCCTCCTTGACAGATCTCCATGAACTCCCAGCCTCTCCAGCCCCACCAGCTCCTTGCCACTCACTGAACTGTCTTGATCCCTGGTCTTTGCCCAGGCTGTGCTGGCTTCTGGGATTGCTCTTTTCCCACATCGTAGCCTTTAGGGTTCCTCCAAGATGCGGTTCCTAGTCTCTGGAATATGTCTCAGTCCGTCTTCCCAGCATCTCTGCACCCCTTAGAGCTCAGCTTAGTGCCCAGCCCATCCTGAGCATTAATAAAGTAGGTCTGGACTGAGGGGTCAGCCTCAGGGGAAGGGACTCAATTGCTCCCTCCAGGCAAGGAGGAGAGGGGCCAACAGACAGACAGCTGTCACAGCCATGTTAGCTGCAGAGACCAGCTGGGTGCTGAGAAACCTAAAAAAACCAGAGGAGTCCAAGGCTGGGTTACCAGGAGCATAGTGTCTAGAGAAGGGGAGGCGACAATATTGCTTTGTCAAAGTCAAACTTCTTTAAGCATAAATCTGAACACAAATTCTGAGGGGAGCATCAAGAAATCGGAGCTGATTCTCATAAGTCCATCTGGATATGGTGGGGCTGGAGATGGTGATTAGAGGAGAGGCTATGGGGCCATGGTCTTCTCTACTTGGATGCTTTGCTGTCCTAAGACCATATAAGCAGGGAACAGGAGAAGCTGCAGGGACAGTCTCTCTGCTCCCAAGAAGGATTGGCAGCCTAGAAAGATAGGGAGTGAGCTCCAGTTCTAGGGGGTATGTGCAGGAGCTGGATGGTACCACATGGAGTGTGAAGTCCCCTGAATTTTCTCCATGCCCCTCGACCTGAGCATCTGCCTTGTGATTACATTCTAGCCATGCATGCCCACCCCAAGGAGATGGTGCCCCTCGTGGGGAGGAGGGCCACTGGCCCCAGTGGGAATCCTGTTGTCCTGACAGAGAAGAGGCCGGCGGAAGTCACCCCCACCAAGAAGAGGTAGGACTGGCAGACTTGGGCCTGGCTTCTGTGCAAGCGGGGCACAGAAGGCCCTACTCCAGAGATCCCTTGCTTCCTGTGACCTGAGTCTGTCAGTGTCACATGGGGAGGCCTGGTATTTAAATTAGGGAAACAGCACTGCATACTTGGGGGACTTGCTGGGGACACATGTATGACTGACACATCAGGGAGGTCTCCCTGCCGGTATTAGGGGACAACAAATTAAGAACATTCAGGAAGCCTCCTGGAGGAGGAGAGGGACTGCTAGAGCCATCCTTGAGAGCAGGAGCAAAAAAGTGGGTGGGAATTACAGGCACCTGGATCCACAACTAGATACACTTTTCACGTACACAGTTGGCTTCCAACGTACTGTGTACCTGGCTAGGTTAATCAAGCTCAAACCACAACTGTGTAAGGGAGTATTTTGGGAAAAAAAGTCCCATGTATGAGAACCAGCTGCCAAAGGTGGAAGGTGTTGTGTCCAAAGAAAGACAGACAGATCCAGGATTGCACAAAGTATAACTTATTGGGGACTTAAAGACAGAGGTATGTCTTGGGAGGCATAAGACAGGAGGATCCTGGCACTCCAAGGCAGGATGAAGTGGTTTATATGTTAATCTAAACAAATGTGGCCATGAATGTACCTGGATTTCTCAAGTATTAATATGTCCCATGTCATTTAAGTGATGGTCCTGGTGTTAATGGCCAACACAACACTCTAGGTCTCTATCTTGACTTTATTTGTCCTATAGGGTTTGTGATACTTGTCAGGGTCACCTGATTTGTGTTTTGGAAAGGTTACTTTGGGTCATCCATTGTGGACAATGGATTGGTTGTTGGGAAGTCTAAGCGACAGGTGGTGAGGTCTGAGTCTGGGTAGTCAGGCATAGAGAGGACAGATCAGAGAGGTATTAGTGTTATGGGAGGGACCTGGCATAGGAGGGAAGGGAGAAAGAAGCAAGAGTCAGCAAGAGTCACCTGCTTTTGATGGGGTGACTTGGAGGGAATGTGGGGCCATCTCTGACTTGGAACTATCAGAAAAGAAGGATCAAGGTCAAGAGGAATGGTTCAAGTTCAGGTGTGAAATGCTGGGTAAGAAGTGTCTGAGGAAAATCTAGATGGAGACTTCATTCTGGAGATGGAGGTGAGACAGGTGTCACAGAAGCAAGGGGGGCAGCTGGGTCTGGATGGGGCATATCTGGGAAAGAGCTTCTGCTCTTTCTATGAGCTATGCTGGCCAGGACCACTCTCCCGGGCTCTCTTCTCAACCTCCCCTCTCACTTTCTCAGGGAAGGTTTGGATCTCTAGGAGAGTGTGAACCCTGGGGTCTCCCCTCAACAGGATCAGTCAGGCTGCCTTTTCTGAGCCCAGCACTGTTCATGTATGGATCCAAGCTTGGCTCTTATTGGTGACTGCCTGTTCCAGTCGAGGGTATGAGGTGTGATCTTCGTCTCTTGAACTAGAGGCCCAGAGATTCTCTACGGGCCCTCGTGTGAAGGTTTGGGCATTTCCTGCAGAACCAAGTATAAGACTTGGGTTTGTAGACAGAAAAAGAAAAGAGAAGACGCAAAGAAAGAGGTCAACACTGAACGCGGGGGATCTGTGTGCTAGTGACGGAACTGAAGGAGCCAGGAGGTCTACAGCAAGTATAGGTTTTTGGATCTGGGGGCTTTGCCTGACTGTCATTCTATTTCCTGTGAACAAGGTAGTGCCCAGGGTGAGAGATGCAGGTTGTAGAAGGCTATGAGAGAGCTGGGCATTTCTTGGGACAAAGCAGGTGGCCAGAAAAGCTCCTTCCCAGCCCTGGGGTTACTCCCAGTCCTGCATTCATCCTTTGAAGGAACAGAAATGCAGGAGAAATGGTTTAGAGATATCTGTGCACCTGAATTAACAACACCCAGGTTGAGCCAAACACAGGAATAAATAATTAGCAATAGCAGCAGGTAGGAGCCAGGATGCCCTGTGGCCAAGACCTGACCATGTGCCTACAACAGTGGGATGGATGTAGGGGTGCATAAGCAAGTAAGGCAGGCACGTGGCAGGCACTCGTGCCTAGCAGCTGTCCTGTCCCAGAAGTTGGGTACTTGCCCAACAATTGGGTCCTCTCCAGTGTGGCTCTCGTCACTCTCTTCCTTGCATCCTGTGCTCCAGTCACTGGGGACTTCCTTCCTCAGACTCAGTCCTCCCCTACCTGCCCAGGACACTTTTCTTATGCTGCTCTCTGAGTCTCCAGGGCTTTCCACAAACAACAGACCCAGCCAAGCATCCTCTCCCTGTCCTTCATTGCAAACACCTTTCCTTCCCTTGAACTCCCCACAGCTCCACCCCTCCTCAGAGGCTGAAGTTGTCACTGGGACAATATGTTAGCCCTGGTTGGGATCTCCAAGGATACAGTCCCTGGAAGGGTCATTTCCCCCTTTCCACTCCTTGAGCTTCCTGCACTAAGCCTGAGTAGTTTTTGAGTAACTGCTTGAGTCCATGATGGAGCGGAAAAGAAAAGAAAAGCAGGTGTGAGCTGGAGTCAGCAGCCCAGCCCAGCCGCCCCGCACCGGCAAGGGCACTGCAGGGTGAGACGACAGCTTCACCCTACGGAGGGTCCTAACTCAGGACTGGGGCAGACAGATGCTCTCATGATCTGGTTTTCTGAACTGTCCTTGCGGGACTGTGGGTTTCCTGCTCATGCATGTCTGCTTTTGTGGGTGTGTGTGAAGATGGGGTTGAGCTGTGGCTGGCTGCACTTGAGGGCTCAAGGGACTGGGTTAAGAAAGAAAACCCAGGAGACCATGGCAGGTAGTGAGAGGTAAGGCAGGGACTAGGGTCCGCTCTCTCCTCGGGCTGGAAGAAGAGGCTCTGTAGCCGACTGAGCTCCAGAGTAGGGCAGACACTCATTGCCACACTCACACCCACCCATACTCCTCTAGGAGGAGCCTTGAGAAGAAGACAGGTGGAGGAGAGGTGAAGGACCCCTTGTCAGTTTCTTGTCCAAGACTGGGAAAGGGCGGGGACTTTGAAGAGAGAAGGGCTTTGGGCAACTGAGCACAAAGCAGGAGTCACATGAAGGATTCAGTTTCCTAACATTTATGGTTTAAGGTTGTGTTGATCTGTCTGCTCATTGGTCCTATTTGCAGATCTCTCCATCTATTTACCCTGTCTACCTACCTGACTACTCATCCATCCATCCACCCATCCATCCATCCACTCGTCTATCCATTCTTCCAACTAGCCATGCTCCCCTCCACTCACTTAGCTCTCTCTTCACCTGTCCTCCCACTCACCCATGCAGCGAGGTCTGCTGATTGACAGGATCACAGTTGGAGAATGAAGGATGGTTCTGGGGAAGCAGGATGGTGCAACCGTAGTTCTTATCACTGAGGAACCTACAGCAGAAGGACAGTGTACCGTCCAGAGCAAGCGAAGTTGTGGCGTCATGCACTGTGCCTTGTCCTCACGTTGGGGGACAGGAACAGCCAATCTGGGAGGGAAGGGAGTTTTCCTACCTGCTCACCTCTGTATACCCAGCTTGGCACATTATAGGTCAATAAATATTTGTTAAGGGGCTGGAGTGGTGGCTTGGTGGTTGCGGTGCTTGCCCAGCATGCTCAGGTACACGGGTTCAAACCCCAGCACCCACATATACAACTAAGTGACAGGAGCAGTGAAAGCCATGTGAAAAACTCAATAAAAATCGATTCTGTCTCTCTCATTGTTCTTCTCCTTTAAAAATAAATAAATAAATATTTGTTAAGTAAATAACACCTCTGAGTAATTCAGGTAGGGTAGAGTGGGACCAGGAGAGGGATTAGACCAATTGTCTTAGAGAAGAAGCTGTGAGTGTGGGTGTCGGAGCTCTGTGTGGAGAAAATTTGGCAAATCTCAACTAGAATGTTTGGAGCCTGAGCCTCCAGCAAATGGATTTGTAACCCTTGGGTTAGGCTGCCATAGTGGAATGGAGCCAGCTTTGGGGTGCCAGTTCTGGACTGGTGAAGGGGTTCAGGAGAGTGGCAGGCAAACTGATTGGCCTCTCATGTCCTAGAGCTGCCGTGGCTCCAGAGCACAGGCCTTAGGAATCATCTGGCTTCACCACTACCAATTCAGGTGAGGACACTTGGTTCAGTGATGGAAAGTGACTATCTGGGACACACAGGAGGTAGAGGCAGAGTGGCTTTCCAGCCAAAAGGTTTACCCCTTTCTCCTTCTCCTTCTCCTTCCTCTTCCTCTTCCTCTCCTCCTCCTCCTCCTCCTTCTTTTTCTTTTTTTTTAAAGAGAGAAGCAATATTTATTTAGTTTTTCGTGTGACTTTTGTTCATGGGACACTTTGCTGCATATGTGGTGCTGGGGTTTGAACTCATGTACTCGTGCACGCCAGGCAAGCGCTGCACCCGCTAAGCCACTGCTCCAGCCCCTCTTTTTCTTCTTTTCTGAAATAAGGATTTGTTTTTGGACTGGGTCAGAAATTTCCTTCTGATGGGCAGGAGCCATGAAGGGTGGGGGGCCGATGTCTCGGCCAGCACTGTCCTCTGCTCCACTTATGATCCATCTCTGGATTAGCTCTGAGCCTTCCAGGCTTATCTCCAGGTCTGGGCCACTCCTGGCTGCCCCACCATGGGCAGTAGCTGGAAGGGGCAGCCTCCCTCTGTGGCCAACCTCTGCAGCTAGTCTGGTTGTAAACAGGCCCGGAGGGCTGAACTGAGAGCAGAGTGTGTGGATGGTGATGTGAACTGGGAGCTGGGCGTCAGCAATCAGGTTCTTGGACCAACTTGGTTTCCACCCTGGGGAGTGACCATGGATGAGTTGCTTTTTATAATGAGCCATGGTTGTCATATCTTGTAGAATGGGGCCACAATCCCTTCTCTGTCACCTTCCCTTCTGAACTTGATAAAGCGGGACTGCCCTTTGGGAGAATTTCTGGGTGTCTTGTGAGGAAGGGAGGGGACCTGTAGGTCCTTCTGAGCCTGGGAAGGCAGCAGGAAACAAAAGTGCTAAGGAGCCTCATGTGCCTGGAGGGAGGCCTGGCAGTGGGAAGCCACCGTCCTGGATAGTGTCAGCAAATATGTTGTGGCATCCCTATGGTGGGGTGCTAATGTGACAGAAGTCACCTTCAGCTGGATCCTCACCATCCCAGTTGTCACCAGAAAGCTCATCTCTGAGTGAAGGGTTGTGGTTTCCGTGCTCACACACATCTGCATTTGTGGGTGTGTCTGAAGAAGGGGCCAGGCGGTGATGGGCCCAAAGTCACGTCCTGGGTATGAGTCTTGCTTCTCCTGTGGCAGTGTCTGTCCTTCTCGAGCTCAGCCAGGCCTCAGGGCTCCTCTCCAAGTCTGAGAAAGCTGATCCTGGCCTCTGCTTCTCCCCTTACTGCCTGGCATGATTCCTGGGCTTTCCTTCTTGTGGAAGGGTTCTCGGCCCTGTCGCCCGAGTGCTCAGGTCCTCCTGGTCTAGATCAGCCTTCTCAACCTGTTTTCTGATGTGACAAATAACACACATGCTCAACAAAGGGGCCTAGCCAGCTCGTTTGGAAGCAGCCAGTGTTATTCTGGCCCTTTCCTCTCCCTCAAGATTCAGGAAAGCCTTCTTAGATCTTGGGAGCCTCACTCTGCAGGGCTCTCACTTCAGACCTGAGTTCTGAGGGGCAGCTGAGTGGCCATAGGGAATCTAGCTCCCATTGCCATGTTCTTGTCTTTGAAGAGTCCTCTGCACCTGCAGTCAGCTAGAGGTCCCAAGGCATAGTGCCAGCCCCAGTGGAGACTCTTGGGTTTATCCACACAGCATATTTAGCTCATTCAGACTCAATCTCAAATCCAGGCTTTGCCACAGTACCATGTATGACCATGGGCGAGTTGTGTTACCCCACGGCCTCCCTGGGGCTCCTCATGAACCATGTGACAGTGCCTGTCCCTAAGGGCTGGATGAGGTCAGGCCACAGAGAGCTGGCTGAAGGTGCGTGTGCAGCGTTGGTGGGTCCCTCCATGGCAGGGTGCAGGGCATCCAGGTGGACGTGTCCTGCCCTAGCTCTAATGGCCTTGCTTGGGTATCCCCTCAGTGCACACTTCTTCCTGGAGATAGAAGGGTTTGAGCCCAACCCCACTGTTGCCAAGAACTCTCCCCCCATCTTCTCCAAGCCCATGGACTCCAACATCCGGCAGTGGTGAGTACAGGACCCTGGTCCAGCCTTCAGCTTCACGGGGTGGCCAGCAACACGCCCTGGGCCATGCAGCCTGGCCTAGCTGTGGCATGCTGCCATAGTTCATTTTAAACTTGTCCTCTCTTCCCTCTGACTATACTTCCAGTATCTCTGGCAACTGTGATGACATGGACTCTCCACAGTCTCCACAGGATGATGTGACAGAGACCCCATCCAATCCCAACAGTCCAAGGTGGGTCTGCCTCTTCCCCATCTCCTGCTGTGCCTTCTAAAGGAAGGGGGTTGGGATGAAAGTCTAGAGGCCTGGGCCATGGTGTGGCATGTAGGACATTTAGTGGGGGAAGAGGAATATCTAATTTTAATTGTAAAATAATACCCATTCATTATAAAACAGTATATAGAGGAATAACTTTAGCACAAGACCACTTATGTAAACTTAAAATACACACATAAAAACACCAATATGCATTTTTCAAGAACACATACAAACAAGGAGAGACACTTTAGCTGGGTGTGGTGGTGCACACCTGTAATCCCAGTGACTGGGGAGGCTGAGGCAGGAAGATCTCAAGTTCAAAGTGAGCCTCAGCAACTTAGACCCAGAACAACTTAGTGAGACCCCGTCTTAAAATTAAAAACATAAAAAGGGTTGGAGATGTTGCTCAGTGGTTAAGGGCCCCTGGGTTCAATCCCTGGTACCAAGGGAAAAAAATAAAGACACATTCATGCATTACCAGGACTGTTTATTTGGAGTGTGGGGACAGGGATGGATAGTTTAGAGAAGTTCAAACAACACAAACTATGAAAGCGAAATTTCCCTTCCCCCAATCCAACATTTTGAGGTATATTTGCTGTGAACAATTAGGCATATGTCCTTCCTGATCGTTCCTAAGTGTGTCCAGATACATATTTTGGTAAATGTGATCGCATATGGATTGGAGAGGAGCCTAATGGAGCAACATGGAGTCAAGGGTCCTGGAGCACAAACACAGGGATGCAGGCGTTGCGAAAGGCCTGTGAGGTGCTGGGGGCTGGTGCAGGGTCCTGGCCCCGCTGCTCTAGTGGGGAAGGGGTGATGCTGTGGGGATTGGTGCACACGTGGTGAGTTGGAAACATTTTTTGGACTCAGTGCAAACCTGGCCAAGGAAGAGCAGAGGCGGAAAAAGAAGCGGCTGAAGAAGCGCATCTTTGCAGCAGTGTCTGAGGGCTGTGTGGAGGAGCTGGTGGAGCTGCTGGTGGAGCTGCAGGAACTTTGCAAGCGGCGCCGTGGCACGGATGTGCCTGGTCAGTGCTTGTCCCTGGCAGAAGGTGCAGGTCTAGGGAGGCTGCTTGGTTCCTGCCCATCTCCTTTAGGGCCGGTTTGGGAGGAATCTTGAGGGCTGGGAGAGCATCCTTGAACTTGACTCTGAGGGCAGTGGGGAGCCATGGAAAGGACAGGAAACTGAAGGACATGATCTGGCTACTACATGGAAGACAGGGTAAACCTGGAGAAGGGTGTGGTTCAAACAGTGTTAGGATCCTACAGCAGGGCTGGGGGCAGAGAACCATTGTGGAGAAATCTTCAGGCATGGCATTGGCAGGACTTGGGGACATGGGAGTGAGGGAGAGGGAGGAGTCTAGGGTGGTGCCATTTGGACTTTGGTAGCTTGATGGATGGCAGAGTCTTCTTAGCTCTCTGGGGGACCAAGACAAGAGCAAGTTGAAGGGGTGATAAGATCTATTTGTAGGCAATAAGGAGGGGGATGATTGGAGATTGCCCTCCCCAAAGGAAAAGCTGCAGAGGACAAAGAGCAAAAGGCTGTCTTTTTAGAGTGGAGAATGGAGAAGGAGGAGCCAGCAAAGGAGCCTGGAGCTGGAGAAGGAACAGCTGGAGAGGAAGGAGGAGCGCTGGGGAGTTCAGGGTCAGGGCCAGGGTGTGGAGCAGGATCTTGGGGCGAGAGGATGATGCTGCCACACCCTCTTCTTCCCGTCCATGCCTCCACATGTGACCCTGCCTGCAGACTTCCTCATGCACAAGCTGACGGCCTCAGACACAGGGAAGACTTGCCTGATGAAGGCCTTGTTAAACATCAACCCCAACACCAAGGAGATCGTGCGGATCCTGCTCGCCTTTGCAGATGAGAATGACATCCTGGACAGGTTCATCAATGCCGAGTACACGGAGGAGGCCTATGAAGGTATCCTGGCTGCCAGAGGCTGTGCAGATGGTTTCCCAGGTTGGGGTACAGGGCCACTGGGCCACTTCCAGCCATGCCCCACAGAGGCACTGTTGCCACTGAGGAGCCCAGAGCACCCAGCACAGTGCTGGGCACACAGCAGGCACCCCTCTTGTCCTTCCTCCTTTCTACAAAAAATTGGGAGCACTGACCACATGCCAGGCATTGTTTCTGGCACCTGGGTGAACACATCACATTCGGGTCACTTGCTCTACATAAGGTGATTTTAGACAGGAAATGCTATGGATATAAGACCAAAAAAAAAAAAAAAAAAGGAATGTGACAGAGAGGGAATGGGGGTAGGTGACTTTAGCATGGATGGAGAGTCCTCAACTGCATGGTGGGAAGGATCCAGAGCAAGGCAAGGGAAAGAGTCCCATAATAGGAATGAGCTTAATACGTAGCAGTGGAAAGAAGGCTGGAGATGAGCTTAGAGAACCAGGCGGGGGCCACCAAGGCAGCAGTCAGTATCCTGTCATCACCACTAACTGTCCCATTTGGGTCTCAGTGATGTGATTACCCTTGTAGGGGTCCATAGAGACAAAATTTGGGCTAGTGTTTCTCTACCCAGGAAAGTCCTTGTGAACAATCAATGAGATATGTGCTTGTTTGAGTTTTTGTTCAGTAAACTGCCCATTGTGGTTAGATGCTTGTGGTGACAGCAAGCATGACTGGCCATCTTGCTGATTTGCCAGAGGGCACTGAACACCGTGGCTTTTTCCAGGTGGGAGTCTAATTGGGCCTTTCACTGTGCTGTGGGGAGAGAGTCACTTTATTACTTAAACTCTGCAGATTTTCAAAAGGCCAAGAAACAAAGGCTAGATGGAAAATAAGTAAATTTGATTTTCTCTCTCTCATTCTCTCTTAAAAAAAAGAAAAGAAAAGGCTAAGGATTGTGATAAACATAAGCTTTGGAGGAGCGGGGAGGAAACCCGGGAAGATTGCTGCTCCTGAGTGTTGAACTGCACACTGACAACCCTGGTCGCCAAAGCAAAGAGAGAAACTGGGTGAACCAGATAATGTTCTTAGTTGTCACTAAGGAATTGGTTCTAGTCCTGCAGATAGCAAGTTTCAGACCAGGGCCTCAAGTTTGTCCTGATTCTTCTCCCTGTTCAGCCCCTCTCTGTCCCCTTCTCAGGGACTTAAGAGATTCCATTCTGCTGGCATCAGCTTCCCTTGAGGGCTGTTCTCACACTGGAGGTGCTGAATACGGATTTTTTTTTTTTTTTTTTTAGATTGAGTGGATAAAGCTTATTAAGGCCTTGCTGTCCAGGCCACACGTTCTCCCCTCGCTCCTTTCTCAGCCTCCTCTTATCTCTTCCTTCTTTCATGAATTTGTCTCTTGCTGGCCGGCTTCCAAGGACACTGTTGCTCCGCATAGTGGAAGGAGCAATTTATTCCTGCCACCCCCTTCTGCCCCCAGACGGTGTCTACTGATGCCCTCCCTTCAGTGTTTTAGGCAGTCCTCTCCACGTGGGGCCAGGGGACTCCAGGAGCAGTAGCTGGGTAAGTCACCAGGGTCCCAGCGCTGAGCGCCCTTGCCCATCCCCGCCTGTCCGCAGGGCAGACAGCGCTGAACATCGCCATCGAGCGGCGCCAGGGAGACATCACCGCGGTGCTCATAGCGGCGGGCGCGGACGTCAACGCCCACGCCAAGGGGGTCTTCTTCAACCCCAAGTACCAGCACGAAGGCTTCTACTTCGGTGGGTGCCACCCACGCCCGGCGTGGGCCGGGGCTGGGGAGGGGAGCCGCCTGGGCGGGGCGAGGGGAGGTCGCTTCCCAGCGGCTCAGGCTCAGCCTGGGTGTTCCCTGCCTCAGGAGGCGCTGGCAGGCTGCAGACCCTGCCGCGGGCAGAGGGGCAGAGGCTGCGGAGGACACAGCCTCAC
>PVKS010008112.1:0-69830 GCA_004027875.1 Aplodontia rufa
TTTTTTTTTTTTTTTTATAGTTGCTCATTATGTACCTGACCCCTAAATGTTTTATTGTTACAGGAATAAGTCCTTGTATCTTTTCTTTATTTACATTTATTCTTTTGGTGATCTTATCCAGTCTCGTGGCTTTAAATGGCATCCATTCCAGAGGCTAAGTATTAAGTATATTTCCATCCCAAACCTCTTTCCTTGAAATCTAGTTACAGGTAACCAACCGTGTATCTACCACTTCCCCTGATGTCTCAAACTTAGTGTCCAAAACTGAACTCCTGAGCTTCCTCTCCAGGACTGTTTTTCCTATAAACAATTCAGTTCAGCAAATGGAAACTCTGTCTTTCCGTTTGTTTAGTCCCCAGTTAAGAGATACCTTTAGTCTCTTTTTCACATTTGAGTTGATAGCAAAATCTCTTGGTTCTACCTTCAAAGTAATAGTGTGTCTACCTCTTACCACTTCCACTGCTACCATCTTAAATCTAGAAGCCACAACTTTTCTCAGTTTAACTTTTCACTAGCCTGTTTCTCCACATAATTTTTGCTTATTATAGTCTTTTAATGTAGTAGCCTGGATGACTCTTTTTAAATATAAGTCAAATCATGACATTTCTTTAATTTCTCCAGCACCTCTCCATATCATTCAGAATAAAAGCCACAGTCATTTAAAGTATTCTACACATTCTACACGTATTGTTTGTATGGGCAAAATATAGAAGATTCAAGAGACTGGGGTATAGGTGATGGGGTAATTCTGGTTTAAGAATATATGCATATCATATTGTTAGTTTATATGCATTTATGATTGTACAATAACTCCTTAATAAAAAATTAAAAAAGAAAAAAAATTCCACACAATCTATCCTCTACTCTTTATGACCTTAATCTGTCTTGTTCAACTTTACTTGTGCTTTTAACTTTACACAGAATTAAATTCAGAAAATCAAATTTTAAATTTAATATTTTAGATTAAGATGCTTTATTTATGTAATTTGACAATGACTATGATTAGTAAATGTATATATTAGAGTAAAAGAGAAGTCTCACATTTTTTGAGCCTTTAGTATGTTTACTAAGTAAGTTGTTTTATATTTACTGTATTATCACATTGCCCTCTAAGCCCATTTTGTCCCATTGACCCAGATTTGGAACACCTGTAAAAACTTAAATTGAACAGCAATATACTACTTATGGTAACTTTGAAATAATTTCATTAAATTAATTGGAAATTTGGGACTTAATGGGCTTTTTTTTTTTTTTAAAGAAAGAGGGACAGTGAGAGAGAGAAAAAGAGAGAATCAATTTTATTAGTTTTTTCATCTGGCTTTCATTGCTCCAACACTTTGTTGTGTACATGGTGCTGGGGTTCGAACCCACATCCTCGTGCATGTCAGGCAAACATCATAATTGCCCAAATTGGCTGTAAAGAAATAAAATATTTGGAATATTTTCATTGTCTAAAAATCTTATGGCATTCAAATTATTCAGGAATAACTGTTCAGGCTGACTTGTGTCTTGGTGATAGTCTTATTTTGCTGTCTGTGACAGCAGATGTTTTAGGTTTTGGTTTTGTGTGTAACATTCAGTTGTTAGTGGATAATAAAGCATTTCATTGAAGATTCAAAACTTCGGTTTTGAAAATGAGCACCAGTTAGATTAGAAAAGAGATGATGCTTTATTTAGTCAAGGATAAGTTTTTTTTTTTTTAAGGATAAGTTTTTAATGTTTTCACGTGTTGTTAGTGATTAGAACCCCTAGGGGCCAGTCTAGAGTGAAGAGTAACTTTATATTTAGTTACCACACAAAGGTGTATTATGATGATGATAAAATTAAGATTAAAAACTGTTGACTGATATCCAGAGATAAATTTTTTTCATGTACTTCTTCAACAAAATTTTATATGTGATATGACTAATTTTTTCCTTTGGCTAAATTAACCCATGTGTTAGCTTGAAATGTTATCAAGAATGTTAGTCTATAAATTCACTTTAACTTTTTTTTTTTTTTTAAAGAGAGAGGAAACAAAGAAACAGCGTTATTTATTTTTTCATCTGGCCTTCTCCAACACTTAGTTGTGCTGGGGTTAAAACCCGGGTTCTTGCACACGCCAGGCAAGAGCTCCAACCACTGTGCCACTGCTCCAGCCACTGCTTCAGCTTTTAGCACCAACTTTTTCCATCTATGTAGTTCTTCTCTAGAAACCACTGTTTTGTTCATTTACATAGATTTGTGAGAAATTGTTGGTTATTTGGTGCTAAGTCCCTCTTTAATTAACAAAAAAAAAAAAAAAAAAAAAGGAATGTGGGCTGGGGAATGTGGTAAAGAGCTTGCCTCAAATGCACAAAGCCCTGGATTCAATCTCCAGCATGGGGAAAATTAGTCTTAGACTGATACTAAGTTCTACTCTAAGCTCATAATAAAGCATTTTATTTCATACTACCCTGTTGATAAAAATGGATCAAATTCTACTGTGTTAAGGCATGGTTTATGGAACTGTACCAGTTAAATAGGCTAGGTTATTTTTTTTAAAGAGAGAATCAATTTTATTTAGTTTTTCATGTGGCTTTCATTGCTCTAACACTTCCTTGTGTATGTGGTGCTGGGGTTTGAACTTGTGTCCTTGCACATGGAAAGCTGAGCCAATGCACCAGCCCTAGGCTAGGTTATTCTAAAACAAAAAAAATTTTTTTTTAGTACTGGGAATTGAACTCAAGGGTGCTCTACCACTGAGCTAACCCCCCAATTTTTTATTTTTTAATATTCATTTATTTACATCCCTAATCTTTTTAAATTAATTTTTTCTTTTTCTTTCTTTCTTTCTTTCTTTCTTTCTTTCTTTCTTTCTTTCTTTCTTTCTTTCTTTCTTTCTTTCTTTCTTTCTTGTTTTTTTTAATTTTGAGAGAGAATCTTGCTCAGTTGCTGAAGTTGACCTCAGACTTACTTGTGTGGTCCTACTGCTTCGGCCTCCTAAATTGCTGGAATTACAGGCTCACACCACCATGCCCAGCAACAACTGCTATTTTTTGCTTACATTGTATATTCATTGAAGGTTGCAGGGGTACTCTAGTAATCATTCAAGGATCTGATTTGATAAAAATACCGTCTTGAACGTTGCTGATTGTGCCAGATTTAAAAGGTAATATATGAGGGTCTTCCATGGGCAATTATGTTCTGCCTAGAAGTGACTCCTATCACTTCCATCTAACAACTAATTGTTCAACTTCATGGTCTTCCCTAACCTCTAAAATGTGTAATTTTTTTTTTCCCCCTCACATGTCTAGAAAGGAAACTTGAGGAACAGGACCAATAACTGCAGGAAGTTATAAAATAAATTTGTGTTGTCTTTGCTTTGCATTTTAAAATTTGTTTTTGCTTTCAGACTTTGACCTTATTTCTTTAATTTTTTTAAATCCTTAAGTTATAAGATCATTCTAAAAAGTTTTTTTTTTTTTTTTTTTTTTTTTTTTTTAGTGATAATGAAGTATAGAAAACAGAAAGATCCCTTTTCTCTTTATTTTTTCTTTCATCTCATTCCCTGGATGTAACTACTGTTAATAGTTTGGAGCATAATCTTCCATGTTTTTTGTATGCACTATTAAAAAAAATCTGTGTATAAGTTTTTAAACAAAGTGGAATCACATATTCTATATAATTTTTTTGTGATTATTATAGTACAGTTCTAGAAGTAAGATCATTTATTCAAAATTTGTACATTTAAAATTTTGATAGAAGGGGCTGGAGCGGTTACAGGCAGGATGGGAGTTCAAACCACAGCACCCACATACACTATGAAGTGTCTGAGGAATGAAAGTCACATGAAAAACTAAATAAAGATTGTTTTCCTCTTTCTTTCTCTCTCTCCCCTTTCTTTAAAAAATTTTTTTTGATATAAAATGCCAAATTTTCCCCCAAAATGGTCATGCTAGTTTTCATTTCCTCCAGTAGTACTACGTGAGGATTTCCATTTTCTTGTTTCTTTCCTTAGTATGAAATCAGTCTTTTCATTTTTTTGGCAAAGCAAAAGAATCATATTCTGTTTCAGTTTGCAGGGCTTTAATTTTTATTTATTGTATCCAAACTTCTTTTTCACATGATTTTGGCCAGTTGTATGTTTTAATTTCCTATTCATATATCATATTAATTTTTCTGATGGTTAGTTTTTCTTATTTAGTTGATGTTATATAAATAATTTTAGGCAATTAAAACTGTGTTTCTGTTTCTTTGTGACATCTGGTTCTGAGTTGTCTTAGAGAAACCTTTACCATAATTACAGTTAACAAAAAATTCTTTCTTGTCTGTGGTTCTATTTTATTTTTATTTTTAATTTTTTTAAGAGTGAGATGGTGAGAGAGAGAATCAATTTTTATTTAGTATTTCATGTGGCTTTTGTTGCTCCAACACTTCATTGTGTACATAGTGTTCAGGTTTTAACTTGCGTCCTCCTGCATGCCAGGCAAGCGCCATAACTGACAAGCCATTGCTCCAGCTCACATTTAATACTTTTAACTGCCTCTTGTATAGTAAAGTTGTCTCTCTCCCCACTCCCTCCCTCCCTCTCTTCCTTCCTTCTTTCCTTCCTACTGGGGAAGGAAAGTTAATAACTGAGGGGCTCTTTACCACTAAGGGACATCCCAGCCCTTTTGATTTTATTTTAAAATTTGAGACAGAGTCTCACTAGGTTGCTCAGGGCTTTGCTAAATTGCTGAGACTGGCCTCAAACTTGAGGTACTCCTGACAGAACTTCTCAGGTTGCTGAAATTACAGGTATGTGCCACCCAGGCAAATTCTTTTCATTACTGAATTCTAAGAGGAGAAAGTGTGTCACTTGTGCTGAAAGCATCATTTAGGGCAATTAATTTGAAATGTATAAAATTTACTTATGATATAATACATTTTATGCTTTTCGTGGTAAGCAAGTGACCAATATTAGCTCCTTATAAAATGCTGATATTAGAATCCAGACATTTTTGGCTTTCAGTTAGAACCTAGTTTTTGTGATCGGGGATCAAACCATGGGCCTCACACATGCTAAGCACATGTTCTACCACTGAGCTAAATCCCCAGCTCAAGAGTGTTACTTATTTTAATTTAAAAGTTTCTAAGAACCTTGGTTGTTTGGGTTTCTAGCTTATAAAAGTTGAGGGAATCCAGGTGTGTGTGGTAATCCAATGGTTGGAGGGGTAGAGGCAGGATGATTATAAGTTCCAGGCCAGCCTCAGCAATTTAGTGAAATCCTGTCTCAAAAAAAAAAAAAAAAAAAAAAAAAAAATTAAAAGGACTATGAATGTAGCTCAGTGGTAGAGCACCCCTGGGGTTAATCCCCAATACCAAAAAAGGAAAAAAAAAAAAAAAAAAAGAGGGAACTTTAATTAAGTAAATAAATAACTCCCATTAATGACTTCCAATACAGCAGCATGTATATTCATTTGATGTATTCAGAACAAATTTGAGTTAATTCTCTGCAACTGATGTATGGAAATATATTTAAAAAATGGTTTTGATATTGCAAAGCCTTAGGGCTATTACTTGAAGCCAAGAATTCCATTTGAAAAGAAAACTGAATAATGAAATAAATGACAATATCAAAAGGAGGTTAACTGGTAGTCTGGGATACTGAAATTACTAAGAAAATGTACTCTGCAGGCTACATTTATCATTTGTAACTCATTTCTGGTATCTTTTCAGCCTGTTACTTAAGTCACTAATTATAGAATTTGTTGTTTAGAAGATGGCATCTACCTAAGGTGTTGAGATAGAGATTCCTGTGAGATTCAACTAAGTCATGTCCTTGGTAATTGTCTTGAGAACTGTGTTGGAGAAACTGAATTTCTACAGCTTATAAATATTTCAAAATTGTTTAAAGGAACCTGTTGCTGAAAAGATTTACAAAAAAAGATATGATGTTTATAAAGTAATACTGTATATGGAGAATTATGTTAGATGTTACTGAGAGTAACAATGGAGAGAAATAGCTGCTGTTTAATAATAGTAACTTTCCTATTTATGAGTGCCTGCTGTATGTCAAGTACAATGCAAAATGTTTTTACATAATTCTTTCCTAATGTTCAGAATAGTTGAGAGGTAGGTGTTTTTCCTGGTTTATTTATTTATTAATTATTATTATTATTATTATTATTATTTTTAGAGAGGGACAGTGAGAGAGAGAAAGAATCAATTTTTATTTAGTTTTTCATGTGGCTTTTGTTACTCGGAGATTTTGTTGTCTACGTGGGTGCTAGGGTTTGATCTCTCGTACTCAGACATGCCAGGCAAGCGCTGTAACCGCCGAGCCACTGCTCCAGCCTGTTTTTTCTTATTTTAGGGTTAGAGAAAAAACTAACAGAATCAATACTTTGTTTAGTGGTGTATACTTCCTGCCATGTTCCATGCTGGGGATTGAACCCAGGGCCTCACACATGCTAGGCAACCACTCTACCACTGTGCTATACCCCCAACTTAAGTATGGTGTATACTTTTAGTAATAACTAATTACTTACCAAATTATGTATTGACTATCTCCTTGTGACAGGTATTATGCTAAATGCTTTACTTTATTTCATGGTTCTTTTATTACCTTAGCTGAAATAGATATTATATAAAATTTTCATAGATAAGAATACTGAGATATAGCCTAGAAAATGGGAGAACTATATTTCAAGCCAGGAGCTTCTTGACTTTTGAAAATTTCTTTCCTCCTTCCCTTACTTTCTTTTTTTCCTCCCCCATGCTCTAGTGGTACTGAGGAGATTGAACCCAGGAGTGCTCTACCACTGAACTATGTCCTCAACCCTTTTTATTTTGAGACAGGATATTGCTAAGTTTCCCAGGATGGCTTTGAATTTGCTATCTCATGACTCAGCCTTCATGTAGCTGGAATTCCTGGTGTGTGCAACTGTGCCTGGCAGAAAATTTCTATTCTTAACCATATTTCCTCTTAAGACCTTTTCATGTTGTAAGAAACAATGGATCACATTGAGGTGTTTTTCAACTTTGAGATTTTGTGACTTGTTCTTTCTGTAAATTAAACAAGTTAAGATAAATTGATCGGGGGCTGGAGCAGTGGCTCAGTGGTTGTGGCACTTGCCTGGCATGCACAAGGATGTGGGTTCAAACCCCAGCACCACATACACAATGAAATGTTGGAGCAGTGAAAGCCACATGAAAAACTAAATAAATTGATTCTCTCTCTCTCTCTCTCTGTCTCTCTCACTCTTTAAAAACAAAGATAGATTACTAGCTCCATACCAATTATGAATATTTGATTCATTAGTAGAAAGGCTACTACAACCTGATCAACTTTTTCCAAATTAATGTATTCATTAATTATCTCCTGTGTACACCTGTACGGAAGTATAAATTATGGTTCTAGTGTCTGAGAAATTTAAGAACATAAACATGATGGTGTATGCTCAACTGCTAAATTGTGGATTAAAAAAAAATCCAAATTTTGTCAGATGTGGTGGCACACCCCTATAGTCCCAGTTACTCCAGAGGCTGAAGTGGGAGTATAACTTAAGCTTATAAGTTTGAGACCAGGCTGGGCAATATAGAGAGATCATGTCTTAGAAACAAGCAATACAAAATATAGATGCAACAACAATATATTTCCTTGATGTGAAAGCTTCTTGAGCAAGAAACTTTATTGATATCTTAAATCTTTAGTATAAAATGATTCAGAGTATGGTCAATAAGTAACTTTTCCCTTATTATAAATTTTAAAAGCCACCATTAGAAAAAGTATACTACTAGTTACGTTATGAAATTATAGTGATTGTAAAATTAATCCCAGTTTTAGAGATGTTAAAATTAAGTGAAACATAGCATACATTATAACAAGTTAATTATTAACTGATATTGAATTTTTAGAATTTTTGATTTATAGTCTTATTTAGATAGATCTCAGTAGTAAGAGAAAATGATTATCTGGTTTCAATATTTTATGACAATTTCTATAGGGAAAAGTTGTTAAAAATGTTCCTTCATATTGTGATATTTAGAAATTTTCTCTTGTTTTTGGGAAATTTCTCATTCAGCTCTTTTTCAATTATATGTCGGAGAAAACCATCCTAACTGTACAAAAAGAAAAAAAGGTGTTGGGGCTGGGGTTTCATGAAACAAATTGATTGCCTATAATGCACTCAATATTGCCAGGTGATTGTACTTCATGAAGCAGATGGAAGGCCATTTAGCCATCCAGGGAGGTAATTCAGCAGTGTGTCTCCCCTACAAGGGAACCATTAAAAAAAGTTAGAAGAGGGGCTGGAGCTCAGCAGTTATGGCACATATGGCAAGTATGAGGACGTGAGTTCAAACCCCAGCACCACATACACAACACAGTGTTAGAGTGATGAAGGCCAAATGAAAAACTAAATTAAAAAAATTAATTCTTTCTCTCTCTGACAGTCCCTCTCTTTTTAAAAAAAAAAAAAGAAATCATAAATATAAGAAGGCAAGTGTGTAACACTACTCAAAAATAAAGTAAGATAAAATACTATCTACAGCATACTGAATATTCTTGTGGCTTTTCCATGTCTTCTGGCATTTGGACATTTTTTAGTAGTATTGAAGAGAGATAAAGGGTGTAGGTTGGAGTCCTTTCATTCTGTTGTATTTATGAAGATTTGTTTAGGTTAAGAGAATAACATAGTATTGTGTAGTCATGAACAAAGCATCTGGATCCCTGCCTTCAGTGGCTCTTACGTACTTGTTAAGGCAGATCATAAATAAGTAAGTACATAAATGAGCAAGCTCATTAGAGATTAGAGATTAAGATTAATGCCTCAGAGCTACATAAAGGATAATTGGGGAAGCCCACTTTAGGTTAAGGTGGTCTATGAAACCTTCCTTATGATGTGAGAACTGAAGAATTAAAGTGAGCCAAATGTATGAATAATTGCAGGAAGAACACTTCAGGCAGAAAAACAAGGTATATATAGGCTGGGTGCTATGAAAGAGCTTGGTATTTTACAGAATCAGAAAGGATGCTAGTGAGACTAGAGGGTAGTGAGCAAGGGAGAGTTGCATGAATGGGATTGTACAGGAAGGCAGGAGCCAAATAATGTGGGACTTTGTAAACCATGATAAAGATGAAAAGTTTGAATTGTATTCTGAAAAAATGGGAAATGATTTTTGAAAGATTTTATGCAGGGTAATTTCATAATCTAATTTTCATTTTTCAAATATCACTCTGGCTTGTGGGTGGAGCAGGATTGAAGAGGAGCTGTAGGAGAAACAGGAAAGTTAGCTAGGCAGATACAGTAACCAAGCTGGACAAGTATAGCCATGCTTGGTGGCACATGCCAAAATCACAGCTCTTGGGAGGCTGAGGCAGAAGGATCACAAGTTTGAGTTCAGCCTGGGCAGCTTAGTAGCTCTCTCTCTCTCTCTTTTTTTTTTTTTAAAGGGAGAAGGACAGTGAGAGAAAGAGAGACAGACAGAGAACCAATTTTTATTGAGTTTTTCACATAGCTTTCGTTGCTCTGACACTGTACGTGGGTGCTGGGGTTTGAACCTGTGTACTCGCGCATGCCAGGCAAGTGCTGTAACCGCTGAGCCACCGCTCCAGCCCCAGTAACTCTCTTAAGAATAAACTAAAAAGGGCTAGGGTAAAAAAAAAAAAAGACTAGGGTATAACTCAGTAGGGTAAAACTTTACTCAAGTAGTAGAGAGCTTGCCTAGCATGTATTAGACTCTGAGTTTAATTGCCAGTACTTGAGTGGGGGAAAAAGATGGATAAGGGTGATGGCAGTTACTTTTTTCTCCCACTTGCAACCAAGTGGCATTTTGTTATCAGCGCATGCCCACTTCTGTAATACAGTGTCTGTAAAAGTAGTACAGATTAGTTCTTGGATTTAGAATGTATAGTTGAATTAGTTTAAAAACCTCCAATGTTTATTTTAGAGGTCTGGGTTATTCAAAGTTGTTATGCCCTACAAATTTGTATTAGTATTTATTATAAAAACAATTTAACATGGAAAGTTCTTTGCCTCAATTAATAATTCAAAGATTAGAGTCTGTCTCCCTGACTTCCTTTATTATGCAGACACCGTTTTCTACTCATATGACCCTTTGTAGATGAGGATTTTCCTGTTTGTTCTGTTCTCAAAAGACTGTTATTAAAGTGAAGATTGTCTTATTTGTATTGTCATTTAAAGAATGTGTAATCTTTTCCCCCAATGTGAGCATAAACTCATTGTATCATTTTGAGATTTAAAAATTTTTTATTGAGTTGAGTTATTGTACAATTATAAATGCATATAAAGTAACAATATGATATGCATTTATTCCTAAACCACATTGTTCACTTCCCAGTCTTTTTTTTTTTTTTTTTTAAAGAGAGAGGGACAGTGAGAAAGAGAAAGAATCAATTTTATTTAGTTTTTCATGTGACTTCCGTTGCTCTGAGATTTCGTTGTGTGCATGGTACTGGGGTTTGAACTCATATTTGCACATGCCAGGCAAGCGCTATGACTGCTGAGCCACCACTCCAGTCCCCCCAGTCTCTTGATTCTTCTGTATTTTGTGTTGTTTTTGTTGATAGTCTTTTCTTCCTTACCGTATCATAAGGAAGTGCTCATTCGTATAGTCCTTGTAATTCTTTGTTAGTTCAACTGTTCCTCATCCTTAGTTATTTTCAAATAATCTCAAAGTTATTTGGAGATGCTAGTTTTCATACTTGGACTCTGGAATAAAATTGTTATGACTGCAGAGTCACACTCTCTTTTTTTCTGGTACTGGGGATTGAACCCAAGGTTGCTTTACCATTGAGCCACATCCCCAGCTGTTATTATTATTAATTATTTTTTTAAATTTTGAAAGAGTCTGGCTAAGTTGCTGAGGCTGTCCTTGAACTTGATCCTCCTTCTCTTAGCCTCTCAAGCTGCTGGTACTATAGGTGTGCACCACTGTGCCTGGCAACTAGAGTCTCTCATGTCTTGTCACAAAGTAATTCTCACTAGAGCAGTAACAGAGATTAATCAGTGAAGATCTAATACCTCAGCAGCAGTAGTTTACTCACAATTTCCTGTCTTCATTTGTAGATCTCTAAACATTCATTAAAATCTATAACTTTAATGGTTCTGCTTTTTCCTATGATTTAAAACCCAGTACATATATACATTTAAAGAAAGGTTTTCCATCATTTTTCCTTTCAGAAGAAGCTTTTCTAGCCTGAAATATTTCAATATATTCAAGATTTTTATTTTTGTTTTGGGTGTGCTGGGAATTGAATCCAGGACCTTGCACATGCTAGGCAAGCACTCTATTACTGAGCCATATCCTCAGCCCTTTAAGTTACTTTCTTAATTATTTTCTATGCAGGGAATTTTCATACCTTTTCCCACTTTTTCTTTTGTAGTGTTGGGAACCCAGGGCATCATGCACACTAAAAGCAAGTACTCTACCACTGAGGTACATTCCCAGCTGCCTTTTATTTTTTTTCTGTTTAATTATTATCTGAATTGAAGGAATTATATCTGAATTAATATATTTTGGGAGGAATAGCCTTTTTCATTTCTGACTTTTTTTTTTTAAGAGAGAGGGACAGTGAGAGGGAGAATCAGTTTTATTTAGTTTTTCATGTGGCTTTTGTTGATCCGACACTGTTGTGTACGTGGTAGTAGGGTTTGAACCCACATCCTTGCACATGCCAGGCAAGTGCCATAACCACTGAGCCATCGCTCCAGCCCTCAGACCTTTTATTTAGAAAAAATAAGGGCTATTTTTCATGTTAACAATTATAGGGGCTGGAGGATTGGCTGAGTGGTACGGCACTTGCCTGGAATGTGAGAGTATGTAGGTTCGAACCCCAGCACCACGTACACAATGAGGAGTTGGAACAGCGAAAGCCATGTGAAAAACTAAATAAAAAAAGATTGATTTCTCTCTGTCTCTCTCTCTATAGGAGACCAAATGTTTATTCTTACATTGATTTGGTCATACTTAGACTTTACTTATTGAAGTATCACTGTGTAGGTTTTTCTACTAGTTTAGTCTAACAGTTAAAATTCTATGAGACTTTGTCTTAGTAGGGAGAAGTAATTACTAAATTCCTCCCTTATTTAAGCATAATATTTACTAGCTATCCAACATCGTTTCCTTGATAACTTCCCTTTATTTTTCTATTCTGCAATTAATGCAGTTATAATCATGCTTACTTAAAAGTTGAATGTATTATTTATCTCTTGGGAAACTAAGACAAATTGTAAAAGTACAGAAGTTTGAAAGCAAACTGAATGTGAAGAATTGACTTTTGATGTTTTTGAAGGTGTAAAGCAAAAGGGTGGGGGGGAAGAAACCTACTTTTTAAATTCCCCATGGCTTCAGTGTTTCTAGAGAATCATGCTTGGGTAGACTTCAGAGGGAAATGAGAGTAAGAGCAAACGTGACACATAGGTGAAGCAATTGTGATTGTAACAATCACAGCATTTCCCACCAGGGGTGAAAATTTTTACTTTAATCAGATGACTTTTCCTTAATTCTTATTATTAAAAAGACTTTAAACTCCAAGGTACAGTAGTTATTTGCAGACTCAAAATGATGTTTGTTATGGTTTATACAGCTCAATAACTTACTCCATAGTATATAGCTTATGCAGTAAACAAGTTTTGGATTTTATTCAAGAGGGTTCACTGAAGTGTGATGGCTGAAAAAGCTACACAAAGTTATTGATGGTTCTCTGGAGAAAGGTGTTTGGTATGTTTTATATGCAAATTGGTTTATAATGTTTTCAAAAGCTTGAAATACGAGAACTAAAATGCTTATTAAGTTGAAATTTTTTCCTGTAAAATACCTTTTTTATCTAGCAGCAAGAGATCTGTAATTATTACCATACACTTTTATCAGACCATACATCTGTATAATATGCATGAAGTCTTTGAAGAATGATCGGAGATGTTGGAGACTGAAGCCAACAGATTGGCACATCAAACTTATTTTTCGATGAACTTTCACTCTGATATATACTCTTTTTGACTGCTTATTGTTCTGTTGGTGATCTTGAATCAGTAGTCCTTGTGTTTCTCCTCCTCTCCATTGTCTTCCCAAAGCATCATAACTGGGTTTAACCTACCCCCTCTTTTTTTTTTCAAAGAGGGAGGGACAGTGAGAAGGAGAGAGAAAGAGGGAATCAATTTTATGTAGTTTTTCATTGCTCTGACACTTCGTTGTGTACATGGTGCTGGGGTTAAAAGCTGTATCCTTGGGTTGGAGCGGTGGCTCAGCGGTTTCAGAGTTTGCTTGGCGAGCACGAGGACCTGGGTTCAAACCCCAGCACCACGTACACAACTAAGTGTTGTAGCAACTAAAGCCATATGGAAAAACTAAATAAAGTTGTTTCTCTTAAAAAAAAAAAAAAAAAAAGCTGTATCCTTGCGAATGCCAAGCAAGCACTGTAACCACTGAGCCACCGCTCCAGCCCCCCCCCAATCAATCTTAATTAGTTTTTCAAGTGGCTTTTGTTGCTCTTACACTTCACTGTGCACATGGTGCTGGGGTTCAAACTCAAGTCCTTGCGCATGCCAGGCAAGCTCAGCAACCACTGAGCCACTCACTGCTCCAGCCCCGTTTTCCCCTAATAGAGTGGCGTACATGAAGAATGCAAACAATGAAAGATGCTGGAGGGGTTTTGGGAAGAGAGGAACACTGTCACACAGTTGGTGGGACTGCAAGCTTGTATAGCCACTCTGGAAAGCAGTGTGGAGACTCTTCAAAAAACTAGGCCTGGAATCACCTTGTCTTCCAGCTGTCCCACTCCTGGGTATTTTCCCAAAAGAGCTAGAATTGGCTTGTTACAGAGATACAGCTTCATCAATGTTTTCAGGAGCTCAATTTACTATAGCTAAACTATGGAACCAATCCAGATGCCCCTCAGTGGACGAGTGGATTAAAAAACTGTGGTACATATATATACAATGGAATTCTATTCTGCTATCAGAGAGAACGATATCATGGCATTTGCAGCCAAATGGATGGAAATGGAAAAAATGATGCTAAGTGAAGTACCCCAAACTCAGAGACGCAAGGCCCAAATGTTTTCTCTCATATGTGGAAGCTAGAATACAATCGGAAACAGACTGAAAGTTGGCTAAGCTAATAATAACCTCAACATGGGTGAATTATTAAATCAGCAGCGTTTGATGTTGGGGGACGAAAGGAGTAGCCCAACTAACTTGTGGGTAAAGTAGGAAGAAACACGGGATTGAGGGGAACCTAAAGAGGGGAGACCATGGACTGTCATCAGCCTTGGCTTACTCTGTCAATATGCATGTGTTTACAATTGTGGCAATGATTCCCTCATAAATGTAAGACTATGTTGAACAAATTAAAAAAAAACAGCAAGGAAACAATAGAAATAAATAAATAACCTGTCCCTCACACACACAGAATTCGTTGCCATTTGTTTATATGTATTTAGTGTGTATATACATATACACTCTGAATTTCCTTTCTTAAAAAATTTTTAATGATTTTTTTTTTAAGAGAGAGGGACAGTGAGAGAGAGGAGAGGGAGAGAGAAACAATTTTATTTTACGTTTTCATGTGGCTTTTGTTGCTCCGAGACTTCGTTGTGCATGTGGTGCTGGGGTTTGAACTCCCGTACTCGCCCATGTCAGGCAAGCTCCGTGACTGCTGAGTCACCACTCCAGACCCACACTGAATTTCTTAACTCTGCAATTTAACATTCACCCTTACAGTTTTACTAAGATAGCATTCTCAAAGGTCACAAAGTATAGTAACTACTGGTGTTGACTTGCTTTAAGTCAGTTGGTAAGTTAGACTTGTTCATTGACTTCAAGTTTGAAGATGATATTATATCCTTTGCTTTCTTTATGCTCAGTACACAGATGAAAACACTTTCAGAGACTTACAGGGTATCAGATTCTTTCCAAATTCAAACAATGGTTTTCTTTCTTTCTTTTTTTTAAAGAGAGAGGGACAGTGAGAGAAAGAGAATCAATTTTATTTAGTTTTTCATGTGATTTTCTTTGCTCCAAGACTTTGTTATGTACCTGGTGCTAGGGTTTGAACTTGCATACCCGAATATGTGAGGGAAGCCCCACAACTGCTGAGCCACTGCTCCAGCCCCCAAATAATGGTTTTCAACTACAATTATTTACAACATTTTTGTATCTTAATCTTTTCAGGCTGGTATGAGTGCCATAACTGGAATGGCTCTTAAACGACAGCAATTTATCACAGTCCTGAAGGCTATACGTCTAAGATCAAGGCTTCCTGGTACTTCTTGGCTGTCTTCTTCTCACTGTGTCCTCATATGGCAAAAAAACAAGCAACTCTCAGAAATCTCGTTTTTAAGGACACTAATTGGGGTTGGAGCAGCGGCTCAGTGGTTAGGGCGTTTGCCCTGCGTGTGCGAGTATGCAAGTTCGAACCCCAGCACTACATACACAACGAAGTCACAGAGCAACTAAGGCCACATGAAAACTTAATTAAAAATTGTTTCTCTCTCTTTCTCTGTCCCTCTCTCTTTTTTTAAAAAAATAAGGACACTAATTGCATTCATGAGGGCTCCATCCTAATGACCTATTCATCGTTTAGAGGTCCTTTCCTAAAACTATCACATTGCAAGTGAGGATTTTAACATGAATTTTAGTGGAACGTAAACATTCAGTCTATAGCAACTTGCTATTTGAACTTAAGGGCGCTTAACCACTGAGCCACATCCCCACAACTTTTATTTTTTATTTTGAGACACAGTCTCTGAGTTTCTTAGGGCGTCCCTATATTGCTAAGGCTGCCTTTGAATGTGGGATCCTCCTGCCTGAGCCTCCTGAGTCACTCAGATCACAGTAATGTGTCACTTCACCAGCATGCATCACCACACCCTGCTTCATCTTCTTTGTTCAATAAAAGATACTACTTTTCCAGTTCCCATCAAGTTGGTCCTTTTAATTTTGTAGATAGTGTCCATAATCTGTAACTACTTTGAGGTTTGAATGTTGGTTGAAAGTATCTGTGAATGTTCTGCATCCTCAACCCTTAATCTTTTCAGCTGTCATATGCTTTTATTTTTTCATAGCCTACCATAAATGAGTTCCTAGGACATTGGTGACTTGAGTCTTTCTGGATTAGTGAGTGTCACTGCAGTATTGATGGAGTAACTACACTTTTAGACCTAGTTATTAGTGATGTTGGTGATCACCTTTTTATTTTTTAATTTTTAATTTTAAAATTCTTTCAGATGTATAAAAAATTGCAATAATATAAAGAATCCCTGTAGATCCTTCTCACTTAACTTCTCCAAATGTTAATGTTTTACATTTCCATTATTCATTTTCTCTACATGTACATAGTCTTTTTTTCTTTTTAATAATTTGAGAGTAAGTAAGTAACTGATACCCCTAAGTTTTTCAGTCTATTTCCTAGGAAGCAGAAACATTTTCTTATATAACCACAGTGCAATGATTAAAATCAGGAAATAAACATTGATAAAATACCATTTCCTAACCTACAGGCTCATGGACATCATTAATTGTTCTAATAATGTTCTTTATAAAGAAAAATTTTGGGGTTGGGGATTTAGCTCAGCGGCAGAGAACACTTGCCTAGCATGTGCAAGGCCCGAGTTCGGTCCCCAGCCCTGAAAAAAAAGGAAAAAAAAATTTTTTTTTCTGATCCAACATACCAATTTTGGTTCATGTGTTGCATTTAGTTATGTCTCTATTTTCCTTTAATCTGTGATAGTTACTCAGTCTTTCACGACCTTGACATGTTTGAAGGACCTTTTTAAAATTTTTTATTAGTGCATTATGTTTTACATAATGATGGCATTAGTTGTCACATATTCCTAGATGCACACAAGTTAGCAGTACATTTTGTTCAATACCCCACCACCACCCCTTTACCTCTCTCCTCCTGTCCCCTGATCCCTTGTCTTTCTTCTGGGTCTTAAAAAACCCCAAATACAATGACATAATTCTTATACCTCTGAAGAACTTTTTAAAATATATATGACTATAGTATATACAGTGACATTCCTAACTGCTTGGAATGTACCTTGCTTTATCCCAGTTCCAACATTTCCCCTTCTCCTCCCTTTCTATCATTCCTTGTTATTCTTCAAAATATTTGCCAATGGGATTAAACATTTTCGTTTTTATACAGGTATGCAGCATAGCCTGTTCAAGTATCTAATGAAGTATCTTGCAACTTGTAACATTTTGCATTTTTGTTCTTTGGATCTAATACATGAGTTTGTCTGGGTTTAGGTCCAAGGTTAATGCCTTTTTATTAGGACTACTGCAGAAGTGATGTTGGATTCTCAGTGCATCATGTCGGGGGGGGGGGGCACAAGATATCAGTTTTACCCATTACTGGTGATGTGAACTTTGATCACGTGGTTAAGGTGATACCTGCCAGATTAAATTACTATTTTTCCCTTTGTAATTAAAAAGCAACTTGTGAAGAGAGATTTGAGACTGTGAATCTCCTGTTTCTTACCAGACTAATTTCAGCGGTAATTGATGATTGTTACCACATAATTTTTCTAAATCTAATATAAGAAAAAGCTTTCCTTTTTAATCACATTTGTTTTGTTTATGTCAGTGTAAATTTTTATGTTATTCATTTGCACCTTCTTAAATGAGGGAAACCTTTTTAAGTTCTGGTTAAATGTGTGTCATGCTCACTTAACTGTTAAGCTCCCAGTTCTCAGGTGGTATAATTACTAAATAAATTACATATGTGAAAATGTCAACTATTATAAGTTTGTAATTTTTAAAAATTTTTTTGTTTGTTTTCTTTTCTATCTTGGTTGCATTTGCAATTGAACTCAGGGCTTCCCACATGGTAGATGGGTGCTCTAACCACTGAGATACACCTCCAGCCCTAGTTTGTAATCTGTTAATGAATTTTTGAAAATTAATATTTTGTATCAACAGTATTTTGTTAGCTTGCAGCATACTTATTAGGTGGAAAAATCAGGTCTGACCTGATAGGAGGCTTTTTAAAAGTTTTTATCTGTGACTGTTCATACTTTTTGCTGAAGAAATGCTGATAAATTTAATTAGTGGGTCCTTCCCCAAACCCTTCTGGTATTGTCGTGATCCTTTCCTAAAAATCTGAAAAAAATTATAATTTACAACACATTTGGTCATAAGGATTTCATGTAAAGTATTGAGGACCTAATATTTATATCATCTATATTTATATTATATTGAGTATGTAATATTTATATTGCTTCCTATATATTTGTAAGTATATTTTATGAAGTACTTTTCACTAGTTGGTAAATTTGATGCTAATAGTTAGTTACACTATTAACTATGACTGCTTCACAATCAAAGAATAGTTTTATCTGCATTTGCTTTGACAGCAAAGAAAAGAAACCCAAGCACTATCTTTGCTCTCGGGTAGACTTATGCTATTTTAAATACATTTGTAGAGATCAAATTCCCCTGTGCTTTTTTCATTCATTTACTCCTAAGCCTGCTGTTTTTTAGTAATTTTCTACTTTCTGCCCACTTAGGTTCAAAGGCAGTTCTATAATATAGATTATCCTGTTGGATTTAGTTAATTTTCTTTTCTTTCTTCTTTTTTGGTGAATGCTAGGGAGCAAACTAGGGCCACATACATGCTAGGTAAGCACTTTACCACTGACTGAGCAATGTCCCCTCCTAGTTAATGTTTAATATAGTATTCTTTGTATAATTAGATTCAATTTGAATGATACAAAGACAAATTTTAAGAACGCCTTCACTTAAAAGTATGTGTTTTTAGAAGACTGACAGAGGAAGTGATTTTAGATTTTAGGAGATTACTGTCTTCATAGTTGATGAGCATAAAGATTATATGTCATCTATGGGCTGGAGCAGTGACTCGGCGGTTGTGGCACTTGCCCGGCATGTGTGAATATTCGGGTTCAGACCCCAGCATGTGTATACCACTAAGTGTCAGAGGAATGAAAGCCACATGAAAAACTAAATAAAAATTGATTCTGTCTCTCTCTCTCTCACTGTACCTTCTCTCTTAAAAAAATATATATATATGTCATCTAATGAAAGTGTTTACATTTATGCTTTTATTCCTACATGGTGATTTTCATAACAAATAATACTTAAGCTTAGTCCCCAAAATAAATTATCTAAATAATATATAGTTTTTAAATCTTTAATTGAGGTGTTGGGGATTTAGCTTAGTGGCAGAGTGCTTGCCTAGCACTCGCAAGGCCCCGAGTTCAGTCCCCAGCCCTGAAAAAAAAAATCTTTAATTTGAGTACTAATAATTCACAGTTTTTACTGATTGTGAAATTCCGCTATGCACTCCAGTACTGGGGTTTGAACCCAGGGTCGTGCATGTTCGAGGCAAGCTCTCTTTCACTGAGCGACAACCCCAGTCTTTATTATTTTTTGTTTTGAGGCAGGGTCTTGCTCAGTGGCCCAGGATGGCTTTAAACTTGCAATCCTCCTGCTTTAGCCTCCTGAGTAGCTTGGGTTATATAGGTCTGTACCACTGTGTCCAGCATGAAACCTACTTTTTTTTTTTAAAGAGAGAGGGACAGTGAGAGAGAAAAACAACTTTATTTAGTTTTTCACATGATGGCCTTTGTTGCTCCAACACTTAGTTGTGTACATGGTGCTGGGGTTTGAACCCGGGTCCTCGTGCTTGCCAGGCAAGCCCCGAAACCGCAGAGCCACTGCTCCAGCCCCTGAAACTTACTTTTGATCAATATTTTGTATTGTTTATTCATATAAATCAATTTGAACTTTTCCTGTTGAATTCTACTTCCATAGTCCTTTTTGATAGTGAATTTGAACTTCCCTAAGTTATACTTAATTTAATTAAATAATTTTAAACAATTAAAATACAATTAGTTAAAAATAATACACGGACATGACAAAAAATTGTAAATTGTGTGAAAGGGCATAAAACGAAATGAACATTTTCTAACATTCTTATTATCTAAGCCAAGCAAAAGTTGGCAGTTTTCTTTCAGTTAGATGTCATTCAGTCTATTCAGCATGCAAATGTCTTTTGTTTGCATGTCACCCAGCTCAGTAGTAGCCAGAAAAGAGAGTAAAGGAGAACCAATGAAAATTGCCAGTGGAACCTCACATCTCTTTTCTCCCTTGACTGATTGATTGGCACTATTGGAATTGAACTCAGGACCTTAGACGTGCTAGACATTTCTTCCTTTATGATCATAAAGTTGGATGGCATGTGGTGATAATACCTGAAAGGAACATAGTTCTAAGAGTGCATTAAAGTCTTCTATCAGTTGAATATGGTTTTACTCCAGTGGATGCAAATTTTTCTGGCAGCATGTAAAATTATAGCATACTAAGAATATTGCTGAAACATTTAAAGGAAAAAGTATTGTGAAATGAGAATAAACATAATGGTTTGTTTTGTTAATTTTGTGGATAATATTTTTAGTAAGGCCAAATTTAGCAAGTTTTGAATGCCAACTAAAATGTCTTCATCTTCTATATAGATGTTAATTCTTAATATATATTACATACATATTTAGTGTTTTCTTTGGTACCAGTCAATAAGATGATTTCTTCATGATATATTTTAAGTGTGCAGTATTTTTAGAGATGTATGTATGTATGTGTTTGGTACTGGGAATTTAACCCACTGTCACTCTATGTCTAAGCTGTATCCGCAGCCCATTTTATTTTATTTTTGAGGCAGGGTCTTGATAATTGCCCATGCTGGCCTAGAATTTGTGATCCTCCTGCCTCAGCATCCCAAATTGTTGGGATTACAAGTGTTTGTCAGAACACCCAGTTTAGAGTTTTCTTTTTAAAGTGAAAAGGTGAGCCAGAGGGGCTGGAGTGGTGGCTGTGCGGTTTCAGAACTTGCATGGCATGCTCGAGTATGCACGTTTGAACCCAAGTACCACGTGTACAATGAAATTTCTGAGGAATGAAGGTCACATGAAAAACTAAATAAAAATTGCTTCTCTCTCTGTCTCACACACACACTGTCCCCTTTCTCTCTCTCTCTCTCTCTCTCTCTCTCCTTTTTTTTCAGGGCTGAGGATTGAAATCAGGGCCTTGGACGTGCTAGGCAAGCGCTCTGCCACTGAGCTAAATCCCCAACCCCACACTGTCCCCTTTCTGAAAAAAAGAAAAAGTGAACCAGAATGTTAATCTTTAACAAATATGTGAACAAAAATTTGTTGAGAAATTCCATATTAAGTAATCATGTAGCATCAGGTAAGGAAAGGAGCCTCAACATATTTAATCTAATCTTAACAAATATATATTATAATCTTTTGTTATTGAATGACTTCAATAACATTTTTGGGGGGAGGTTTGTTCTGTGATTACAATATGGTAAAATGTTGGAAATTAGAATGGTTGCATAAAATTAAACATTCTGCAAAAAGAGTTCAAGAGGGCTTTTTGTGAAGAGTTCTGTTGTTAGCACAGTTTTGCCTGTGGATCTTCTCTCTTTTAGGGGAAAGCTGTAATGCATCAAAGTTGCCAGGATTTTGAAAGCAAAAGCTGGATTATAGCCAGACATTCAGTTGGTCAAGACCTCAGACTTTTCTGAGACTCACCCAAGGGGAAGAGTTGAGAAAAGGTGTTGGGTCGAGTGGGAAAGCAAGGGATGGATAGTGGAGGGGAGGGAGAACAGGTATTTTTACTCAGTAATTTATGTGTTTATTGTGTCAAATGGGTTTAGCAGACTTTTAGAATTAATCTAGTCTTTAAGCTCTTTTTTCCTGTAGTCACAGTCCTACCATTCTGCTCATTTTTTTCAGTTAACAAGAAACAATATTAAGAGCAAGATTTGCATTTTTCTTACATAATATTAACAAAACAATCATTTTTTTCGTTTAAATTAGAAATCTGATTAGAATTAATACATCGAAAACGTCAATGTTTGTCTCATTTTAAGAAACCAGGAGGGTCTGGAGCAGTGACTCAGAGGTTATGGTGCTTGTCTGGCATGCATGAGGACCCAGGTTCAAACCCCAGCACCACATACACAACTAAGTGTCGAAGCAACAAAAAACAGATGAAAAATTAAATAAAATTGATTCTCTCTCTCTCTCTCTCCCCCTCCCTCTCCCTCTCACTGTCCTTCCTCTCTTGAAAAAAAAAATAAAGAAAGAAAAAAAAAAGAAAAGAAAGAAAGGAAAAAAGAAAAAGAAAGAAGGATTAGGGGCCAGGGTTGTAGGTCAGTGGTAGAACACTTGCCTAGCATAAGTGGAGCCCTAGGTTCAATCCCTAATACAAAAAAAAGAAGAAAAATAAAAAAAAAGAAAATAACCCCCCAAAACCCCACAGAGTATGTTATTTGTTTAGATTCTTTAGATTTTATATATTTACTTTTTTAAAAAAAGTTTTTAGCCTACTTCATATTTTACTTATTTTATCTTTGTGTAGCTACGTATTTACTTAAGAGTGAGATATTAAGGGCTTCAAATCTCTATTTTTTGCACTTCTGTGATAGTTAAATTTCATTTTTCCAAATCTATATCTCATAATTATTGTATTAGAAATACAATTTTAAAATGTAGTAAAATTACTTATTGATAGTCATTTCAGAATTAAAATTTTGTCTTTTACCAGTTATCCAGATTTATAGGTGAGCATCCAGTACTGATTCATTGTTCACTTATAAGTAGTTAATGGACTTCCAGTATTTATATTCCATTTTGGGGTTTATAGTTCAAAGCATCAGGGATTTTTTTTTTTTTTTTAAGTTCTTACATCTAGGAATAGGAATGGGAATGTAGCTTAGAGTGCTTCCCTAGTATGTTTGAGGACCTGGGTTCAGTCCCCAGCACTGGAAAAAAAAGAAAGTTTGTTCAACTAAAAATAATTCACTTCAATGTATGTGTTAGAAAATGCACTTTAAAGAAATCTTTTTTTCTACATTTTTTTATTGGTGCATTATAGTTGGACATATGATGGAATTTGTTGTTACATAGCCATACATGTACACAATATAATGATATAATTTGGCTAGTTTCCCTCCCAAGCACTTCCCCTGTCCCTCACTTCTTCTTACCCATTGGTGGTCTCTTTCCTCTACTGATCTCTCTTTGATTTTTTTTTTAACTTTTCCAATTTTTATTGATTGCATGGGAGCTATTTAGTATCTTAAAGGTGCAAATATATTTTATTTTTAATCCACCTGTTTCCCTTCCCCTTTTCTTTCCCATCCTTCCTCCCCTCTCCCCTTCTCTTTCTTCTACTAGACTTCTTTAGCCATATTTTTTCATTTGCCTTTGTTTCTCCAACACTTAGTTGTGTATGTGGTGTTTACGTTCAAACCTGGGTCCTTGCACTTGCCAGACAAGCGTTCTAACCACTGAGAAAACCCTCCACCTTTTAATAGTTCTTCATGTAATCTGAGCCTTCCTTCCCCCTTCCCTTTATTTTACTATAGCTTCTCCATGTGAGAGAAAACATTCGACCTTTTGAGTTTCTGAGTTTGGCTACTTTTATTTAGTGTAATATTCTCCATTTTCTATCCATTTACCAGCAAAGGCTATTATTCGTTCATTTTAATAACTGAATAGAGGGGCTGGAGCTGTGGCTCAGCGGTATCAGCGTTTGCCTGGCAAGCCCAAGGACCCGGGTTCAAACCCCAGCACCACGTACACAGCTAAGTGTTGGAGCAACTGAGGCCATGTGAAAAACTAAATAAAGTTGTTTCTCTTAAAAAAAAAAAAGAATATCTCTTAAATGAAACACCAAAAATTATTTTATTAAATTTAGTCCTTTGAGGAGTTATCTTTTTAATTATTTTGTTCAGAAAAATGGGAAGTATTTCTGCTGCATACCAAATAATGATTGATTGTTTTTTTTTTTTTTTTTAAAGAGAGAGGGACAGTGAGAGAGACAGAGAAAGAGAGAAACAACTTTATTTAGTTTTTCACATGGCCCTAGTTGCTCCAACATTTAGTTGTGTAAGTGGTGCTGGGGTTTGAACCCAGGTCCTCATGCTTGCCAGGAAAGTGCTGAAACCGCTGAGCCACCACTCCAGCCCCCAAATAATAATTGTTATGAACCAAAGAACTTATGGGTTGACTTGAGGGCAGAATCATTTCTTTTTTTCATGGAGCGTTACCTTTATTTTAAAGAACAATTAACAGACAAAATATGGTGATTCAGGTTTTGTGGACTTTTTTTTTTTTAAGCACTAGAGATTGAACCCAGGGGTTCTTTCTTTATCATGGAGTCACATCCTCAGCCATTCTTACAGGGTCTAAGTTGTTGAGGCTGGCCTTGAATTTGAGATCCTCCTACCTCAGCTTCCCAAGTAGTTGGTATCACAGGTGTGCACCACCATGCCGATCATGAACGATATTTTCTTGAAAATGAGTGATTTTTGTCATTTCAAAGATGATCATTTCATAGAATTTATTTCAAGTGATAAGAATTTGAACTTTCACATAAAATATTAGAATTTGGGAAAACGTTTTTATAAACAAGAAATTGAACTTAAAGACTTTTCTTATGAGACCAGTGGTGATATTAGCAAGTGTTATTTTTTAAAAATATAATTTATAATGAAATGTACCAGCATTTGGACTAGCCATGTAGCACACTGAGCCAGTATTTTCTAAACAACCAATGTATGATGTTATAAAATTCTTCATGGGCAAAAGATCCTTTAAAGGGTCAATGAATTTTACAACAGAATAAAAAATTCATCAGTATGTTTTCTTTCTTCTTTTTTTTTTAAAGAGAGAGAGAGAATCAATTTTATTTAGTTTTTCATGTGGCTTTCATTGCTCCAACATTTTGTTTTTTACTTGGTGCTGCGTCCTTGTGTATGCCAGGCAAGCACATAACCTCTGAGCCAGCACTCCAGCTCTTATCAGTCTGTTTTTTGATTCAGTTTTATAACCAACTTTGAAGAAATCACTACTTGTCAAGTTTTGGTACAGTATTAAAAAAAAAAAAAGAATTTGCATTAGTATCTGAAAGGGTATTATAGTATTACTTCCTTTACCAATCACATGTATTCTGTATCAGGCTGTATTTTCTTCATATATTCCAACCATAATAACATTACAACAGATGGATACAGAAACAGATATGAAAATCCAGTTGTCCTCTGTTAAGCTAAATATTAAAGAGATTTGTGAGAATGTCAAACAATGCCATTCTTCTCACTAAAGATTTTTTTATTTTGGAAAATATATTTTTCATAAAATACGGTATTTATATTGTTCTTTTGTGTGTGCGTGTATTTTTGGGGGGGATACGAGGGATTGAATCCAGAAGTGCTTAGCCACTGAGCCACAACCCCAGCCCTTTTTATTTTTTTCTAATTTTGAGATAGTCTTGCTGAGTTGCTTAGGGTCTCACTAAGTTGCAGAGGCTAGCTTTGAACTTGTGATCCTCCTGCCTCAGCCTCCTGAGGGTGATTACGGGCATGAGCTACCGTGCCCAGCTAGATATATTATTTCTAAAAGAATTATTAATAATTATTAATATTAAAAATAATCAATTTTAATTTCAAATCTTATAAAATTCATGGATATGGTTCATATTACAACCAGCTCTTTGGGGTGCTCAAAGAGGTCCTGAGACCCAAAAGTTGGAGAATCTCTCTACAGTTTTTATACTGAGAGAAGATTATTTTTTTTTTGTAAGAAAGAGAGAGAGAGAGGGAGATTGTAAAAGAGAATTAGTTTTATTTATTTTTTTCATCTGGTCTTTGTTTCTCCAACATTTAGTTTTGTATGTAGTGTTGGGGTTTGAACCCAGGTCCTTGCACATGGCAGGCACGCGCTCCAGCCACTGAGCCACCGCTCTAGTCCCATCTTTTCGTTGTACTTTTCTTAAATAAATAAATAAAAAGAATAAATGGAGGGACTGGAGCGGTGGCTTGGTGGTTACAGCACTTGGCTGGCATGCATAAGTACACAACTAAGTGTCAGAGCAACGAAAGCCATGTGAAAAACTCAATAAAAATTGTTTTTCCTGACAAGGGACTAATAACCAAAATTTACCTACAACTCAAAAAATTCAGTAAGAAAAGCACAAAACAATCCAATTAATAAATGGGCCAGAGAGCTAAACAGAAACTTCTCAAGAGGACATTGAGCAAGCCAATAAATACATGAGAAAGTGTTCTAAATCACTAGCAATCAGAGAAATGCAAATCAAAACTACCTTACGATTTCATCTCACTCCAGTCAGACTGGCAAAGATGAAGAATATAAATAATAACAAATGCCTGAGGGGTTGTGGGGAGATAGGAACACTAGCAGACTAGTCCAGCCACTCTGGAAAGCAGTGTGGAGACTCCTCAAAAAATTAGGTTTGGATCCACTATACCATCCAGCAATGCCTCTTCTGGGTTATTTTCTCAGAGGAGTTATAATCAGCACATTACAGCGACATAGCATAATCCATGTTCATAGCAGCTCAATTTACAATAGCTAAATTATGGAACCAACCCAGGTGCCCCTCACTGGATGAATGGATCCAAAAGCTCTCGTATGTATATACAATGGAGTTCTACTCAGCTATTAGAAACAAAGATATTGCATCTATTGAAGGTAAATGGATGGCATTAGAAGAAATCATGCTGAGCGAAGTTAGTCAGACACTAGAGTCAGAGCCCAATGGTATCCTTCATTTGTGGAGCCTGGACCTAAACCCAGGCTTGGGAATAAAATAGACAAGCTCATGTATTAGATCCATAGAACAAAAATGCAAAATGTTAATATTTATGAGAAGCAGTTGCAAGATCCTTCATAAGATATTTGAATAAACTATGCTGCATTCCTGTACAAAACGTAAATGTTTAATCCCTTTGTCAAATATTTTGAAGAATGACAAGGGATGATAGGAAGGGAGAAGGGGAAATGTTGGAGTTGAGATAAAGCAAGGTACATTCCAAGCAGTTATAAATGTCACTGTATATACTGTGTCTGTATATATAAAAAATGTTTTTCATAGGCATAAGAATTATGTCACTGTATTTGTGTTTTTTTAGGAACAATATAGGACCCAGAAGAAAGGCAAAGGATCAGGGCACGGGAGGAGGGAGATAGAGGGATGTAGTGGGGTGGATATTGAACAAATTGTATTGCTGAATTGTGTGCATCCCTTAGGAATTTGACAACTAATCCCAGCATTATATAAAACTATAATGCACTAATAAAAAATAAATTTAAAAAAATTGATTCTCTCTGTCTTTCTCACTGTCCTCTCTCTAAAGAAAAAAAAGGAAAACAATTCCTGGATTTTTTATTTTTTATTTTTATTTTTTATTTATTTATATTTTTTTTAGAAGGAAGGGGCAGTAGGAGAGAAAGAGAGAAGCAGTTTTTATTTAATTTTTCATGTGACTTTCATTCCTCAGAAACTTCGTTGTGTATGTGGTGCTGGGGTTCGAACTTGATTACTTGGGGCAAGTGCAACTGCTGAGCCACCGCTCCTGCCCCTTCCTGGATGTTTTAAAGCTCTTAAAATCTATAATATTCTTACTTTTCAGTTAATTTATTATGGTAGGTTGGGCAAAAGGACATTGGACCCCAAAAGACTGATTTACATTCTTACTATGTCACTCTTTTATACCTTGATTTTCTTTTCTTCCTACTTTCCGTTTTTCCTTCCTTCCTTTCTTCTTTTCCTACCTCCCCCCCTTTTTTTTCCTTGAAGGCCTTGACTCTAAAAGATACTTATTCCTATCTGACCTTATAAATTATTTTGTAAGTATTTTAACTTAGGAATTGATCTGTTTCTAATGTTTCTGTTAATGCATGGTTAGGCATATATTTCTTTAAAAATTTGTGTGTGGAGGGGGCTGGAGTGGTGGCTTGGTGGTTATGGCATTTGCCTGACATGTGCAAGGATGCTGGTTCGAACTCCAGCATCATGTACACAATTAAGTGTAAATGCAAGGAAAGTCATGTGAAAAACTAAATAAAATTAATTCTCTCCCCCCCAAAAAAATATGAGGTATTTTTTTGTTTGTTTGTTTTGTTTTAAAGAGAAAGGGACAGAATGAATTCTATTTAGTTTATCATGTGGCTTTGTTGCACTGACCCTTCATTGTGTGCTTAGTGCTGGGGTTTGAACCTGTATCCTCACATGTGCCAGGCAAGTGCCATAACTGCTGAGCCACCACTCCAGCCCTCCTTTTTATTTTTATTTTGAGACATGGTCTCACTAAGTTGCTGAGGCTGATCTGGAACTTGTGATCCTCCTGCCTCCGCTTCCTGAGTCTCTGGGATTACAAGTATATGCTGTGCCTGGCTTTAAAAAAACTCCTTTTTACTGGATATTGACAAATTATAGTTGTATATCTTAATGAAGTACAAGGTAATTTTATGATGCATATGTGTATACAATGTGGAATAATTGAATCAAGCTAATTGACATATTCATTACTTCAAATATTTGTTATTTATTCCTGCTGTCTAACTGAAACATTTGTACCCTTTGACCAGCATCTCCCCGTTCTCCTTACCTCCAGCCTCTGGTCTCTCTTTCTCTGTTTCTGTATATTCCAGTATTTTCAATGTTATGAGTAGGTGAGAATATGCAGAATTTGTTTTCCTGTGCCTGGCTCATTTCACTTAGCATAATATTCTTCAAATTCATCTGTGTTGTCACAAAAGGCATAATTTCTTCTTTTTTTTTTTAAAGGCTAAATAGTATTTCTGTGTGTGTGTGTGTGTGTGTGTGTGTGTGTGTGTAAGAAAGAGTATCCCATTTTCTTTATCTTTTCATTGATTGATGTTCACTTATGTTCACTTACTTGGCTAGTATAAATAATCTTACAGTCAACATGAGTGCAGAGATCTTTTTGACATACTTGTTTTAAATCTGTTGGATATATGTACTTAGAAATAAAAATGGGGTCACTGGATCATTTTATAACTGCATTTAGTGTTTTGAGGAACTTGTATATTCTTTTCCATAATGAATGTATGAATTAATAAGGCATATATTTGAACTTTTGGTCAAGATTTTTACTGTAATAATTCTAATAAAGTAGAAGAAGACTTATGATTCAAGTTGTGTCAAAGGCAGTCTCCTTCCCTCCTTTATTATCTTTTACCATTTGAGACTATGTCTGGTCATTTCTTGAAATTCATTTACAGCAGTGGTCCCCGGCCTTTTATTATTATTTGGACACTAATCTAGTTTTGTGGCCCTGAAGCCTGGAAAGAAAATCAGATATAGTAGTTAGTACTATTTAGTTTTTGTCCTTTCCTCCTCTGTCATGTTTTGATTCACTCATTAGAAGTCCAGACGAGGGAAATTTGAGTGTTGGCAGAGTGACTTCATAATTTGTGGAGCCTAAGACAAAATGGAAATGCAGGCCCTCTTATTCAAAAAGTAGGTGGTGGGGAAGGTGCTGTTAAAGGTTTTAAAATATACAGCTTTGGGGCTGGAGTGGTGGCTCGGCAGTTACAGTGCTTGCCTGGCATGCACGAGTATACAGGTTTGGACACCAGCACCATGTATGTAACAAAGTGTGTTGGAGCAACAAAAAGCCACAGGAAAAGTGAAATAAAAAACTTGTTTCTCTCTCTCTCTCTCCTCTCTCTCACTGCCCCTCACTCTTAAAAAATAAGATATACAGCTTTTTCCTTTCTTTGTTGTCTCCTTTGACTTTTCATATTTTAATAGATTTATCCTTTAATGACATGTAAAGTAAAGAAAAATTAATTTTATTTATTTTTTATTTTTAAAGAGAGGGACAGTGAGAGAGAGAGAGAAAAAAAGACAATCAATTTTATTTAGTTTTTCATGGACTTTCATTGCTCAGACACTTCATTGTGTACATGGTGCTGGGGTTTGAACCCGCGTACTTGGGCATGCAAGGCAAGCGCCATACTGCTGAGCCACCACTCCAGCCCTGAAAAATTAATTTTAAATCATTAGTATGAATTTTACCTTTCATCTTTATATCTGGGCAGTGCCCATTTAAAATGCAAATATAATAGAATTTAATTCATTTGGGAATCACTGGAGTTATACCATTGTACTTTGTAGTTTGTATTTGTATGTGTAGTTCTTATTAGAATAGTGAAAACTGCACAAAACTCAGGGGTTTTTTAAAATTTATTTTTCATGTCATCTTTAAAATTATTTTTTCATTTTTATTGGTTCTTTTTAGATATGCATGATAGTAGAATATACAATGACAATTATAAAAGCATGGATTATATCTTTTTTCATTTGTTTATTTACTTCTTAATATATGCATGTTCTCTCAACATTCTACCTTCAGTTTTATGGATGAGTAAGAAAGAACTGAGAAGAGGAGCAATTGTGGGTTGACCTGCCTTTACCTTTCCTTCTGTGTCATCATATTCAGCATAAGTGGTTGACTAATATACGCAAGTATTAGGAATAAGAAAGATTAAACGATAGAGTCGCTTTGTTGTCCATGTTTCATAGAATACCACTGCTACCCTTTCTGTGTTCTAAGCAAGTTGTGGCTTTTTAAGGGTATAAGTAACCCCCTCCAATAAGAATTGATAAAAATTTTTTTGTACTTGCCTGAGGAAGAGATTATTCTTCTCAGAACCCTTGCTGAACTTTTCGTCGATCTTTGTCAGAAGGACTCTGGGTTGCAACCTGGTTTTTTTTTTTTAAAGAGGGAGAGAGTGAAAGAGAAAGAATTTTATTTATTTTTTTCATCTGGCTTTTGTTTCTCTGATACTTATTTGTGTATGTGGTGCTGGAGTTTGAACTTAGGTCCTTGTGCATGCCAGGCAAGTGCTCCCAACAGCTGAGCCACTGCTCCAGCCCATAACCTGGGTGTGGGGAAATTGATTATATGCTGTTAACCATTTGCACAGCAATAAACTATTCAATAGGATTTTAAGAACCAGACAAGAAGAACAGGAGTCTCACTGTCAGTTTTCTGGAAAGTGAATATAGTTTCATGAGTGTGGAATATTTTTAGCAAGTTAGAATTGCTGTCTAGGTACAGCTAACTTATCCATTATTATTTTACCCTCTTTTAAGGGACAAACTTTTCATGTCATGGTATTATTCCAGCTTACGGTTAAGCATTAACTGGAGGTTACAACTTGGTATTTCAAGTGTTTCACTTTATCATTGTTGTGTCCTGGCTGCTCTGTAGGAATAGTAGGGATGCCTAATAAAGCTGTGGTGATGCTATAATTGTCTGATATTAGTAGTGGTTGAGACCTGGGTTTGTATAACTTTGCACACATTATTCTACATGCTTGTTTATTGAGTCTATTAGGATTACCTTCTTGGTTATTGTAAATGTTGGTATGGTCTGTCTATTTAGGTACTTCTCCTTAGTAAATGTTGTTTTCACATTTTTTTTTTGAGAGAGAGAGTGAGACAGAAGAGAGTCAATTTTAGTAGTTTTTTTTTTTTCATCTGGTTTTTGCTTTTCTGACATTTAGTTGTGTATGTGATGCTATGATTTGAAGTTGGGTCCTTGCACATGCAAGGCCAAGTGCTCTCCTGCTGTGCCACCTCTCCAACCCCTCTACATAAATTTTTTAAACTCAACATTTTATGAAGAAAGCAGAGGATTGAGAAAAACAGATCTATTTATTGTATGAAACTAATTTATAGTTCTGACTATAATCTTATCCAGGGTGGTAAGTGAAATGCTAAAAGGCATGTACCTTCTATGGAATGATTTTCACCTTTGTACTTTTAGGTGGTAAAATAATTCCATATTCTCATTTGCTCACAGAAATCATGTACCAGTTGTTGCTTCTTAGCTCTATTAAATATCTGTCTAACTACACTGGTAGGTTAAATTGTGTCTCTTAAAAGGTTGGCAATGACAAATTTTTTGCTGTTAGCTTTTCATTATCAGCAGATGTTGACTGAACTGGCACAATGGTGTATAAAGTCTAGGAGGAAACAAACCAATGTTAATCAAAGCAGAGTTAATGGGTCTTTTCCAGAGCTCTCTTTTAGTATATAAATATATATATATATATATATATATATATGTGTGTGTGTGTGTGTGTGTGTGTGTCTGTGTATACGTATATACACAGACATACATACATACATATCACTTAGCATTGTGCCTGGTACAAAGGATGCATGCAACAACTGTTTTTAAAATAAAAATTCAGATTTTTGTAAGAATTAGTATTAAATATATGAAGACTTTCCAGTCACTGTAATCAGTCTTCTATCTTTGAGATTTGAAAGAAGCAGGAAACAGGGCGTAGGACCTACAAGGGAACAGGAAAATTACCCATGTTTTTATTTCACATTCCACTTGAGTTATCTTAGAAACACAGAGGAAAGCATAAAACAATGGTTGTATAAGTGCGTGTGTGTGTGTGTGTGTGTGTGCATGCACGAGTGCATGCGTGAGTGTGTGTATGTGTTTATCTACTTTGTATTATCATTTTAGGTCACAGGGGATGGGGTGTTCTATGTCTGAAATATCTTGAATTATTTTATTAATCACAGGAACTATGAGTTTGTGAATGAGATGAGTTTTCTTCCCATTTCCAATTCATTAGCTAAAGAAACAAAGTATTTTTCTTAAATGTTCATTAAAACACATATGATCCTCAGAATAAATAAATCTTCCCATAACTAGGGATGTGGGGAGAACCCAAAAAAGTATATAAGCAGTAACAAGTCAACCTGATTGTATTATAAATGAGTAAAAGAGCAAAAGCGAGAACAAGAAGGAGGGGGGAAGAGAAGTGTGTATGTGTGTGTATGTAAGAGAGAGAGAGAAAAGAACTAGTCTGAGTTATTTTGGAAAACTAAGGCTAAAAACAAGACGATTATACTCAAGGTGTGTAATCTAGTTAGTTTCTTTCTCATAGGGCCTTGGATTAGCATTCCGAATCTCTGTTGGCACTTCTACTTTAAATGTATATTTGTATTGAACAAATAAGTAAAAATAATAATGTGGATAATTGTGGATAATGAGATCTGGATTCATAACTCTTTGGGGGGGTTATTTGGGATTGAATTTAGGATCAGTTTATATACTGAACTATATCCCCAGTCCTTTTTAAATTTCTTTTTTTAAATTTTGAGACAAGATCTCACTAAGTTACTGAGGGTCTTTGCTAAATTGCTGAGCTTGACCCTGAACTTGCCGTCCTCCTATCTCAGCCTCCTAAGTCTCTTGGATGACAGGCATGTGTTTAGATTTAACTCTCCTGTGAGATGACCAAATAGTAGTGACACTGCAGTTTTGCTCAAATCTTGGTTCATAATGACATGCTCTAATTAAATAACATAGGAACATCAAAATCCTGGAGAAGTGGTAATTCCACGTCTAGGGCCAAGAAAATCAGAATGAACCTGAAACATTTAATGGTATCAGAAAATAAGGAAATACTCAAAATCATGGGGCACATGGCACAGCCAACTTTAAGAGATACTTCTACTGGCCAGAGATGGGACAAAATATATATTTATAGTATTGGATCAAAATCCATAGAATAAAAGAAATATGTGTGAGTCCACAAGCATAAACAAGGGAGAAGGGTCAGTGCTCCTTCAATTTTTTTAAATTAATAAACTTTTATCTTTTAGAGGAGTTTTATATTCACAGTAAAATTGAAGGATGATTCATTTATATAGTAGGATTCCAATTAATAAATATAAAAGGAATGATGGAAATAGAAAATTTTCAATAGGTAAACCCCATAGCACGTTCTTGTTGCATCCACTGAATGGATGCAAAAATGAATGGGTATTGGCTGAGAATGTAGTTCAGTACTAAAGCACCTTCCTAGCTTGTGTGAGGCCCTGGGTTTGATCCCCAGTGCCACAAAAATAAATAAGTAAATAAAACAAAATTAGTGGGTGGGTGAAAGTGTGGAAAAAAATAGGGTATATGAATAATTCAGTATTTTCCCCACAAGACACTTATTAAAGTGGTGAAACCTGAAGATACTTCCTGTGTGACACATGGACATCTTTGAGAATACAAACTTTCAACAAATTGAGGGTCCCCCCCCCACAGGGGATTGAATTCAGGGGCTTTTAACCACTTAGCCACATCCCCAGCTGTTTTTTTTTTTTTTTTTAATTTTGAGGCAGGGTCTCACTAAGGTGCTGAGGCTGACTTTGAACTTGTGATCTTCCTGCCTCAGTCTGGGATTACAGGCATGTGCTACAGCCTCCAGCAACAAATTGAGTTTAAAGATATGACTGACTTTTATTCACAATTTGTGAATCCGGTAGCATCCTATGTAAAAATTTACAAAGTTTCTTGGCTGAGTTGAGTAGAAAAAAAATGAGTGTATAAAAGGCATAAAATGAATATAGAAAACAGAAACAAGGAATAAAAAGTGGATTAGTCATTACAAAGTTACTTTCCTTATAGGGTTAAAACAGGGGGCTTGTTAAGCTATCATTCTGGCTTAAGAAAATGACCCCTTCTGATTGGTTACTGTGACTCTTCTTTTTTGTGGAAAACTAGCTTGTTTTAAAGTTCAGTTTGGGGGCTGGAGCAGCAGCTCAGTGGTAGAGCTCTTGCCTGGTATGTGTGAGGACCTGAGTTCAAAAACCCCAGCACCACATACACAACTATGTCAGAGAAAACAAAAGCCAGATGAAAAAATAAGATTGATTCTTGGTGTTATTCTGAAAAAAAAAAAAAAAGTTTAGTTTGATTACATGGCACCTACCAATGAGTTACTCCATTATGGTTTGATCTGGCCTGGTCTATTGGAGCTTAGTGCAGGAGCCCTCCTGCCCAAAACAGTTCATATGCCCCCTGATACAATAAGTGCTTTGAGGAAGGACATAACATCACTTCTGTGGTGTTCTTTCCACAAAAACATAAATCTCAGTCTAACATGATAAAAACAGGCAAACCCAGATTAAGTCACATTTTACAGAATAATTTACCAGCACTTTAAACAAATATAAAGTAATGAAAAATTGAGGCACTATCACATATTGGAGAAGATTAAACAAATAAATTGTGGAATTTCAGATTGAATACTGGACCTGAAAAAGGACATTAGTGGGAAAATTGATGAAATTGAATAAGACTGATAGATTAGTTAATTATGTTACTGTAAATGTACTAGTTTCCATAATTGTACCATGATTAACATAAGATGGTAATATTAGGGGGCAGCTGGGTGAAGATTTTGCAAAAACTCTATTTTATTTTGTAATTTCTAAAAAGTTTCAGATATTTTCAGAATAAAAATTATTCCTTATAATCCTAAGGAAATTTAAGGTGTACAGGGAGTTCTTGATGAGGAAGAAAATGATGAAGACCTCAGAATTTATGGCTGTATTTCAGGTCATTCTTTAGGTACATTAATTCATCATTTACATAATTTCCTTTAAAACTGTCATGAAAGGTATCTTCTCGGGGCTGAAGCACTTGCCTAGCGGTTGGAGCACTTGCCTGGCATGTGTAAGGACTTGCCTGGCATGCTCAAGGGCCCAGGTTCAAACCCCAGCACCACATACACAATTAAGTGCCAGAGAAACAAAGACCAGATGAATAAATAAATAAAATTGATTCTCTATTTCTCATTTATTCTCTCTAAAAAAAAATAAAAAATAAAAAAGTATCTTTTCCTCTGCAGGAATCATTATGAGTAGTGAATTCTCAATTAAAATGTTTTATGTCTGTGGTCTTGTATTCAGTTCAACTTGAAACATTGGATTAAGGTCCTATCATATGTAGAAAACATAGAATAATAATATAGATAACAAATGATGGTTGTGGTCAGTAACTTAAAATGTCTCTACCGGAGCTGGAGCAGTGGCTCAGTGGTTATGGCACTTGCCCAGCATGTGCAAGTATGCGAGTTCAAATGCCAGCACCACATACACAATGATGTCTTTGAGAAACGAAAGCCACATGGAAAACTACATAAAATTGATTCTCTCTCTCTCATTCACTGTCCCTCTCTCTTTGGGGAAAAAAACAACAACAAACTCTACCTCTTCAAGTTAAGGTGTGATTCCAAAGGTTAGTATTAGAGTATAGGTTAAGATGTGGTTCCAAAGATTAGCATTAGAGTATAGGTGTAATTTCAGATGTGGTTCCAAAGATAAATATTAGAGTGTAGGTATAATTTCTTAATGTACATGTTATTCAGTGTTCTAATACACTAAAATTGCCCTGTGTTGACATCTTTTTGTGCAGTATCTTTCGCTTCACTTTTAAAGAGTGGAATTTTTTGGAGTCTGCTTACTTATACAAATAATTGTATTCTGATTTTTTTTTTAAAGAGAGGGACAGTGAGAGAGACAAAAAGAGAGAATCAATTTTATTTAGTTTTCCATGGGGCCTTCATTGCTCTAACACTTCATTGTGCTGGGGATCAAACCTGATTCCTTGCACATGCCAGGCAAGCACTGTAACTGCTGAGGCACCACTCCAGCCCCTCTGAATTTTTTTTTTTTTTTTTAAAGAGAGAGGGATAGTGAGAGAGAGTGAGAGAAAGTGAAAAAAAAATTTATTTAGTTTTTCATGTGGCCTTCGTTACTCTGAGACTGCTGTGTATGTGGTGCTTGGGTTTGAACTCAGGCAAGGCAAGCGCCATAACCGCTGAGCTACTGCTCCAGCCCCTGAATATTCTTTTTTTTTTTTTTTTTTTTTTTTAGAGAGAGACAGAGAAAGAGAGAAACAACTTTAGTTTTTCACACGGCCTTATAGTTTTATAGTTGCTCTAACACTTAGTTGCGTACATGGTGCTGGGGTTTGAACCTGGATCCTCATGCTTGCCAGGCAAGTACTGAAACCACTGAGCCACCACTCTAGCCCCTGAATATTCTTTATAGTAGACTAATGTTGTGTACTTGCTAAAATATTATTTAAGTGTTTGTGGAAATGGACTATCAGCTATATAAGGCTCCCCTAATATCTACTAACCTCATTTTGAAATGGCAAATTTGTTATAGGGCTACTAGGCTACAGGCTTTGAGCCATAAAGGATAAATTTTCTTGTCTTTAGTCTAGAATGTTTTCTCAAGTTTGTTACTATTTTTTTAAAGTTTGTTACTATTTGAAGTCATATACAAATAGCTTTTATGTCCTGAGGAACTTGCTGATTTTTACTATCTTCAATTTTAGCTGTATTTTGTAATGTTCAGAGTGTTCTCACGTGTGTTTTCTCATATGCTAGAGGGTTTTTCCTGTGGTGGGAATAGAAGCCCTATCCATTATCACTTAAATTGTATTCTGTGATTTGTTGTTGTTGTTATTTATTTGTTTGTTTTGAGACAGACTCTTGCTATGTTGCCCAGAGTGGCCTCAAGTTCCTGGGCTAAAGTGACACTCCCTCTACAGCCTCCCAGGTAGATAGGACTGTAGGCACACATCACCTTGCCCAGCTTCTGTCATACTTTTAATATGTGACTTAAATTTGATACCTATGGTTCTCAATAAAAATATAGGCAAGAATTTTTAAATTTTGTTAACTTTATTATTAGGGGATGATAATATTTATTTATTTATTTATGAGAGAGGGAGAGAGAGAGAAAGAGAAAATCAATTTTATTTATTTTTCATCTGTCCTTTGTTTCTCCGACACTTAGTTGTTTATGTGGTGCCGGGGTTCAAACCTGGGTCCTTGTACATGCCAGGGAAGTGCTCCAATTGTTGAACCACCATTTCAGCCTGAGGAGATGATAACTCTTGAAGGAAAACTAGAATTTATATAATCATGAACCACATTCTTTTGGAATTTTTTTGTGCATACTTATTTTTTTATGTTTATACCTATGGTGGGGTCCAGTATCTTAAGGAATTACTATTTCATTGTTCATTTTGATTATGAAGTTGAAATAAGAAGTAATGTTATTTGAATGTCTACTGTGTGTTGTCTATGTGTGTTTATGTGTATGTGTGTACATATTTACCACTGATCCTTATTGTTCATGGATCCTACATTTTCAAATTTGCCTTATTTGCTATAAATAATTTCTTTTGTAATCCCAAAGTTAACAGAGTAGTTTTGTGATCATTTGAGGACCTGTACAGAACTGAAAAATTGAACTCACCTAATGCACATGTTCTCAGTTCACATTCTCTAGAAGGTTTTCTTTTTCTGTGCTCATACTAAAAATGAGTATCCTTTTCATTGTCAGTTTTAATGTCATGCTTTTCTCATTTTGTCCTTTTTACTGGTGATTTCACTATTCAAATGACAAACAAACATAGTGCTGAACTATTATGTAGTGCTAATATTGTAAGAAGACTTTTTATTCCCTCCTACCTCATGTATTTGGGATTGAGTCCAGGGATGCTTCTACCATGGAGCTACATCCCAGGACCTCCCCCCCCACATTTTTTTTTTTTTTCATTTTGAGACAAGGTCTTGCTAAGTTGTCCAGGCTGGCCTTGAATTTGCAATCTTCCTGCCTCAACCTCCTGAGTAGCTGGAATTATAGGTGTACATCACTGTGCCCAGTAAAGCCTTTTCTCTTCCTGGAAAAAAATATTTGTGTTAGATAATCTTCATTGAGACATGAGCTGTTAGGGTGAGTTATAGTATTGGTGGCCATGAGATCAATGTTACTTAAACAACAATTTGTACATTAAATAAGGTCCCTTTAAATAGAAACAAACAACATTGTGTACTGATCTGTTGATGAAATGTGACTGAAGGGTAACAGGAATGTAATGCTGAATTTCTCCTAGGAGTGATGTTTCAGTGTTCATTAATGCATTGTTTGTAGTGACCTTATAGAACATATAATAATAAACTCTGTGTGTGTATGATATGTATAATCTAATATACATTGCACATTTATTTTGTTCATTATATATTAAGATGTTATTATATTAAATATGTGTTATTGGTACACGTGAAACATTTATCTAATTCTCCAGAAGCATCCATACTCTTATAGATGGGGAAACTGAGGATAGACACAATGATTTGTCTGATATAAGAGCCACAATTCAGGGTCTGGCTGTAAAGTCTGTATTCTTTTTAGAGTGTTATTAGCTTTGCCTAAGAAATATATTATCAAAGCATATGTAAAACATATCTTGGCATTTAGTAGGACTGCATGAAATAATAAGATTTCCCTTATATCTTTCTACTTGAAAATCAAATTGCCTTTATTTTAATGTCAGATTCAACTTTATGGTGATTTTATTTGTTTTAGCAGTTTGCTTTTCTCTTCGGTGGTTGATTTGTTTAAAATGATAAGTATTAATTAAGGGAACTTTTCTAGATAGTTTTTGTTGTTTCTTTTTAGGATTCTATTTTTAAGTACAGTCTTGATGGGCAAAAGTGGTACACCAGAGTTTCACTTTCCTATAAGTAAGATCTTGTATGTTTAAGTGTCTAATGTCTTCTGAGGAAAATAGTATCTTGTTGATTCTTTAATTTTTCACTATTGCTTTTTTCCTCAAAAGTCAATATGGGGAATTAGAAAAACCCATGTAAAAAATAAGGGAACTGAAGGTTTAGTTCAGTGGTAGAGAGCTTGCCCTGCATGCTTAAGATCCTAGCACCATTAAAACAGACAGACAAACAAAAAAAGTAAGGGAATGGCATGCATTTGCTTCAAAAAGAATCAGAAGATTTCCTTAACAATACTTACTTATCCGTTCCATTTTTTCCTGTAATTAGAATTGAATAATTATTTGCCAAATGTTGCTTATTACTTACAATAATTAGAGAATTTTAGATGTACCTAACAAAAATCAAAATAGACTAACAAAGAAAATAATAAAAGGACTTGGGTGTAGCCCAGTGGTAGAGCTCCTGCCTAGCATGTATAAAGTCCTGAGTTAGCACCACAAAAAATTAAAAAAGAGGGGCTGGAGCAGTGGCTCAGTGGTTACACTGCTTGCCTGGCATGTTGCGAGGATGCAGGTTCGAAACTTAGTACCATGTATACAATGAAGTGTCGGACTAACGAAAGCCACATGAAAAACTAAATGAAATTGATTCTCTCTTTCTCTCTGTCTCTGTCACTGTCTTTCAATAAAAAAAACAACAACAAAAACCGTTAAGGAGTCATTGGCCATGATAAAAAAGCAAGCCAATACAAACATCTATTCAAAATACATTTATTCAAAGGAATACTGAGCAACTAGAAAATTAAATTTGAAAAGAATATCTTTATTAAATAGGATAGCACAATTAATTAAAATAATTTATATACAGAGAAACTCAATAAATTATTATTTTGTCTGACACATTCATACTTCTTTCTAACATTGCTTCTAGTTCTGGCTTCTGGATTTAAATTGGAGTCAGGGCTTATTGGCATTCCTGAATATGTATGTACAGCTACATCTTGCCTGGAGTGTGTAGATATTTCTAGAAAGGGGAAGAGTTTTAAAGGCAATTTTTAGTAATTCTTTTAAACACATGAGGTCCAACTAAGGAGGAAAAAATATTATCAAGCTTTGTTTAAAAACAAGTAATTTTGTTGTTGTTTTTTTGCTTTCCTTTTTTTTTTTTTTTGTTGCACTATTAAAGATTGAACCCTGGGCTTCACGCATTGCTACTACACTGAGCTACAGCCTCTGTGTAGCCTCCCCAGCCTCTGTGATTCTTTTAAAACAAGGCAAAGACTTAAAAAGAAAAAGGCAAGGACTTGTTTGCAGTGTGCCGTTAACCATCACCAGTTTCCCCCCAGAATCTTTAGTCTCTATTATTATAATATTCTTAGCATTTTTTGTGGTATTTGGTGGTAAAGCTACCCCCCCCCCCCAACAAGTTTTACACGATTTAAGACTGAATGGTGCTTAGAGGAAAAGGATTTTAGGAATTTGGAGTTAGGGAGGTGAGTGGAACTAGAGTTGTCACAGGCAAGAAACTTTCCCTTCCCAGTCCCCACCCACACCACAACTTCCAAAAACAGTTCCACCAAGAGATTCATAGCTGCTGGGAAAGCAGGAGTAGGGGGAGCTGTTAATATTTTTGGGGCAGGAGGTGTTCGATGGGAATGAGGAGTAGTCCTCAAGAAATTGATAAGTACAGTAAACAATATATAATATCATTTTAAAGTTCATTAAACATTTTCTTAAGTTCTATGCAGTTAGCCTAAACACTTCCAAAGAAATATGTGAATTGTAGCTGCTATTTATCTTTTTCTGTAGCTATTTTAAAGTATTCAGAGTTTTTTTAGTCATTTCTATTATCTGATCTTCAGTTAAGTTTTTTATCTTATAAAATAATATTGATAAGGAACTTGATATTATTAGAAAAATAGCAACAGGGCTTGGGTTGTAGCTCACTGACAGAGTGCTTGCCTAGCACAAGTGAGGCACTGGGTTCCATCCTTAGCAACACATAAAAATAACTGTCCATTTACAACTAAAAAGTTAAAAACAAATATAAGAGGACCATATGATGACTCAGGAACTGTTAGTGAAGTTGTCCTCAAATTCATGCTTTGATAGATGACCTTTCAAAAACAGTGACAAGTGAAATATTAAAAAATAACATGGCTAGGCTCAAATTTGAGTTAACATCTCAAAATAGGAAAGAGCAAAGTATTACACACAACCAAACTCTGGGGCCAGAAGTTGGCAGTAAAGCAAGAACTGGTTTTATTCAGGGTTAGCAGTGACCACGTGAGAATGATGAGAACCATTCTCCCTGCTTGTTAAAGATGGACTGACTTGTGAGCTCTCCCTCTCTCTTTGAAAGAAAGCCAAAAAAAGAACATCTTGCTTCTTGGGTTTAAAAACCTTTTTCATAAGCTGTGGGCCTAAGGAATAAGAGAGTAAATAAAGTAAATAAAGACACTTGTTTTTACATTTTGCCTATTTTTGAAACAAGATTTTAGACACTTGCTCTTAAAACCAGCAACTAGTTTGCCCTATGATTCTATCTGCAACCTCCCCAATGTCTTCACAGAGCTGAAGTCTCAAAATCTCATTGTAAGACCTAGTTTTGGACTGAGAACAAGGGATAGATATCAAAGAGAAGCACCTGGAAATGTGTCGGAGGAGATGGTAAGTAGAATCGGAAGAGAGAGCAAACTACAAATTTTTTTGAGCCTGCAAACTCATATTTAAACTTGTGGGAGAAACAAATCTAATACAGAAGTGACACACATTCTTTTCGTTTTTATTTTTTGGTACTGGGTATTGAACCCAGGCACTTTATCACTGAACTATATACCCCAGCCCTTTTTATTTTTTATTTTGAGACAGGGTTTTTCTGTGTTGTTAGGGCCTTGCCAAGTTGCTGAGGCTGGCTTTGAATTTGCCATCCTTTTGCCTCAGCCTCCCAAATTGCTGAGATTGCAGGCGTGTATTACCACGCTCGGCATGCCACACATTATTACATGTGAAAAAAAATCTTCATTTGTAAAATTTAAAGCTTTGAGAAGGAAAGTATGTATCATTTTGACCTTGGTCTAAAAGAGGATTTAAAAAAAAAAAGTCACAAGATGATAGTAAAAGAAAAATCAATAAATATTGCACTAACAGGAGACAACACACAGTGAAAAGGAAGCTACAAATTGAGAAAGATATTTATTTGTTTGGTGCTAGGAATGGAACTCAGGGGCACTGAGTTACATCCCCATCCTTTTTATTTTTTAATTTGAGACATGATCTCGCTAAGTTGCTTAGGGCCTCTCTAAGTTGCTGAGGCTGGCTTTGAATTCACAATCCTCCTGCCACAGCCTCCCAAGTTTCTGGGATTACAGGCGTGCACCACTGTGCCTGGCAAGATATTTATTTTATTTTTAATTAATTAATATTAATATTTTATTTATTTATTCATTCATTCATCCATTTATTTATTTATGTATATTTGGTACCAGAGATTAAACCCAAGGGCACTTAACCACTGAGCCACATCCCCAGCTCTTTGTATTTTGTTTTGAGACAAGATCTTGCTAATTTGTTCAGTTGCTTGGGGCCTTGATAAATTGCTGAGGTGGACTTTGAACTTGGCTGTCCTCCTGTCTCAGCCTCCTGAGCTCCTGGGTTTACAGTAGAAACATATTGAAAACATATTATCAAGTAAGAATTAGCATGAAAAATATGAAAAACACTTTTGTAAAAAGTAATACTCCACATGTAAAATGGGAAAGAAGTTGAATAGGCAATTCACAAAATGTGAAACTTAAATTGTTAATGAACATTGAAAAGATGCAACATTAGTCAAAGAAGTGCCAGAATGGGGCATAAAATATTGTGGAGTGTCTCACATTAGCAATTGAATGTTGTGTTCAGAAGTAACACATCATTTAGACTTTGAGTTATAAGAATGTGCCTGCTGACCCACAGCACATGAGCATGAGCAGGGGGGAAAAAAACCCTCTGTTATTTAAAGTCACTGAAATTTTGAAATTTTGAGATTATTATTATATATAACCTAGTTTGTTTTTTACTGATAGAGAATGAAATGGTTTAAGAACTGGGACGAACGGGAGTCTTTGAAGTATATGTCTTGGTATGACTGATTTTTCTTTCTGTAAGCATATATTACTTAATTTAAATAGTAAAATTGCTCTGGTTACCATATTTAGACTGGATAAAGAGAGGATGTGGAGAAACGAGTAAAGAGGGTGTTAAAGTTCAGGCAATAGATGAGAACAGTTAAGAACGGCATGGTACATTGGCTAGAGAGTGGTGTGTGTAGGTTGTCTAGCGATATGTTAAAAGTAAAATTCATTGGATTTTGTGATTAATTGGTTGTTAGGTATTTCTGCAATGCAGTTTTTATAGTGAATATGCAGTACTTTTGTAGGCCAAAAATTAAGTTATTAAGTAAAAAATAAAATAAAGAAGTAGACAGATGACAAGGTCCCAATATCCTCTGAACCTTTAAATTTTTTTGTTCCTATACTGTCATTTCTTCTTTGCTTTTTTTCTCATTCTCATAGCATTTCTTTAGTTAAGAATTGTATTATACTTCTGTTGCACCATTATAAGAAATGGTTTTTATTTTTTTACTTTCCTCCTATCTGTTCCTGCTACAGTTCTTCCATATTTTTTTAAGGAGTCTTTTTTTTTTTTTTTTTTGAGAATGAGAGGGACAGTGAGAGAGAGAGAGAAATAGTGAATCAATTTTAGTTTTTCATGTGGCTTTTGTTGCTCCAACACTTTGTTGTGTATGTGGTACTGAGGTTCGAACCAGTGTCCTTGTGTATGCCAGGCAAGCACTGTAACCACTGAGCCACCACTCCAGCCCTTGTTCTTCCATATTTTGAGTATTCCAATCTTCCCCAGGTATAATTGCAGATTTATTTTTTAAGCGAGAGAATCAGTTTTATTTATTTTTCATCTGGTCTTAGTTCTTTTAGCACTTAGTTGTGTATGTGGTGTTGGAGTTCAAACCTGAGTCCTCCTGCATGCCGGGCAAGCATGCTACTACTGAGCTACTGCTCCAGCCTCATCTTTTTTTTTTTTTTAAGGGAGAGTGAATCAGTTTTATTTATCTTTTCATTTGCTCTTTGTTTCTCTGACAATTAGTTGTGTATGTGGTGCTAGGGTTTGAACCAGGTCCTCGTGCAAGCCAGGCAAGTGCTCCAACCGCTGAGCCATCGCTCCAGTGCTGCAATATCATTTTTAACATGCTCAGAGAAGAGCTGTAGCTTCCTCCTATCTGCAGACTGAAGTGTGTAGACAGAGTATTACATTCTGTTTTGTTAATCTTACCCTTCCCCTGCTTCACACCCTCTTGTTCACAGTCATAATTCCTCAGAACTGAAAGATTTATAATTCTTATTCCTATGGTTTGGTTTATGTTGTATTTGAAAGCCTTTGTACTTCTTGATATCTTTCAAGTCCATCTCAAATTCTCCATCTTGCCACATACTTCTAGAAATGTTTGCATGTGTCCATAACATTCTAATTACTTCTGTGAGGACACTTTCCCTTCCAGACTGTGCTTTTGTTTCTTGGCTGAGTGATTAATACTAGTATTCACCCTATTGCATAAGCTATAAATAGAGGAGCGATCTTTGGTTCTTGATTATCCCTTGAATTTTCACATGGTATATCCATCAGAACATTAAAGATAATGCTATCATTTTAAGGTAATAATCTGGACAAATATGGTATATGCAATATGCAGAATTTATTTTCTTACCTTAACAATAACTCTTAATGGATTTTTCTTATTCCCATTGTGTAGGTAAGGTGTTCAGATAAACTAAGGAACTGTGTGAAGTGACTAATGTTAGATTTTTGTGTGTGTGACTTCAGCCCAGTGCCAGTTCCATTTGGTTCCACAATTCTCTCTGTGATCCATTCTCTTACTATTTTTATCTGTTTCTGCCTTTGTCAGTGCTCTCCCTATTCTATTATAGTAGCTATCTAACTGGTAGAGTGCTCCTCTTTCTCTCTCCCAATCTCTTTTTCATACTCTACCAGAGTACTTTTCTAAAATTCAGATCTATTCATTTTATTCCCCTGCTTAAAATTCATCAGTGGTGCTCTGTGGCCTACAAATGAAGTTCAGACTTCTTATCATGGCACATCCATCATCTGGTTCCTGCTTACATTTTCAGCATCATTTTCTACTACCCCCCCTTCTCCATTCTGCATTCCAGCAATTCTGAACTGTTTATAGTTACTGGAACTTTACATAGTCTCTTCAGATATTTGCTTATGATATTCCTCTTGCTTGGAATTTCCTTTTCTCTCATGTGTTTTTTGAATTCTTAGTTATGTGTCATAATTCAACTCAAGCTATATGTCTGTGATATTGTCATTTCTTAGTGTTCTTTGATGTTCTGTAGAGGGGTGTAGCAGTGTTGGATTTGTTGAGTTCTCTCTTCCATTAGAGCACTTTCTACATTGTGCTTTGTTGTTTTTCACCTGTTAGACAGGGGTGTCCTTGAGAGTAGAATTTTTTTTCTTTAATTCATGGTGAGTATCTTTTTTTAACGCTAGTCCTAGTGTAGTATCTGGCATAAATAGAGATTAATAGTCTGCTAGAGTAGATAGATGAAACAACAGAAATTTATTTTCTTACAGCTTTGAAGACCACAAGTCTGAGACAGGGTGCTAGGTTCTGGTGAGGGCTTTCTTTTCATCTTCAGATGACAGCCATCTGGCTGTCAACTCACCATGGTGTTTCCTCAGTGTCAAGAGTGAAAAGAAAGAAGTTTGGGGGTGAAGTGGTGGCTCAATGGTAGTGTGCTTGCCTGGCTTGTGAGAGGACCTGGGTTCAAACCCTAGCACTGCATACACAACTAAGTGCCAGAAAAACTAAAAACCAGATGGAAAAATCAATAAAATTGACTCTTTCTCTCTCTCACTCTCTAAAGAAAAGAAAGAAAACTTTCTTGCTCTTCTTACATGGCTTACAACAACTGTAATTGGAGAGAGTTAATTAAGGTTAAATGACTATCTTAATCCAGTAGCATAGGATTAAAGAAGAGAGCCTTCACCAGAATCTGATCATTCTGGCTCCCTGTCTTGGATTTCCAGTGTCTAGAACTCTGAGAAGATAAATTTATAGTATTTAAGCCACCTATTCTATGGTATTTTGTTATGGTAGTCCAAGTTAATAAAAAATATCTTTTATGCTGGGACTAGAGTGTAGTATAGTCCCAGGGACTAGAGTTAAAAAGATATTCATTATGAGTTCAAAAAATAAATTCTGCCCCCCCCCAATGATTCAGTTGTCTAACAGGTGAGAAAAATAAAGTATAACATGGTAAGAGCTCTAATTTGGGGGGAATTTAGTCTATTACAGCATGTAATATTTGTTGAAATGATGGTTAGATTCCTTTTATGATTGTTTACATGATTATTTTTCTCATTTGATGTACAGTTCTCAAAAGTAGGGGTCATTTACTATTTTTATATTCCTTGGAGTTTGAATATGTATGTTTTTAAAAGTTGTTGAATGAGCTAACTTGATTACATTATGGAGTGAAATAGATAATTTATAATTAAGTTGGGTGCCTAAGTAGGGCTTCTTAACTACTAATTTTGACTTTTTTGTTCAGTTTTTCAAATTGATGGGTCATTTGACAATATATATTTGTATTCAAAGCATTTCATAAAATAACAACTTGACATAGTTTATTTTCAGAGTATTCTGATGCTGTCAATGAGTCTAAAGAATAATACAAGCCTCGCCGGGCATGGTGGTGCACATCTGTAGTCTTAGTGACTTAAAAGGTAGAGGCGAGAGTATTATATATAATCCCAGCTACTCAGAAATCTGAGGAGGGAGGATGGAAAGTTTAAGGCTACCCTGGGCAACTTAGCAAGATCCTATTTCAAAATAGAAAATAAAAAGGGCTAGGATTAAGCTCAGTGATACAGTGTCCCTGTGTTCTATCTACAGTACCACAAAAAAAGAAAAATAGTAATAGTACAAGCCTAAAATTTTATTTATATTACTTTGCAGTAACCTTGATTCATTTACTTAAATCTTTTTGAGTTTCAGTTTCCTAATGTGTAAGATATATTACAAATTGACTTACTATTTTTTTGTTAAAGGGAGAGAGAGTGAGAATGAGAAAGAGAGAAAGAAAGAGAGAATCAACTTTATTTAGTTTTTCATCTGCTTTTCGTTGCTCTTACAACTAGCTGTGTATGTGGTGCTGGGGTTTGGACACAAGTCCTCAGGCATGCCAGGCAAGTGTGATACTGCTGAGCCACCGCTCCAGCCCACAGTTTGGCTTATTTTAATACCTTTTAAAAGTAAACATGTGGGCTGGAGCGGTGGCTTGGCAAGCCTGTCATGTGCGAGGATACAGGTTCGAACCCCAGCACCACATACACAACAAAGTGTTGGAGCAACGAAGGCCACATGAAAAATAAAAGATTGATTCTCCTTTTCTCTCCCTCTCACTGTCCTTCTCTCTCTTAAAAAATAAATAAATAAAAGGTAAACATGAGCTGGAGTGGTGGTTCAGTGGTTAAAGCGCTTGCTTGGCATGTGTGAGGATCCAGGTTCAAACTGAAGCAGACACATACAGTGTCAGAAAACCAAAAAACAGGTGAAAAAATGAATAAAATTGATTATTTCTCTCTTTCTTAAAACAACAACAAAAACAGTGAACATTTTAGGGGCTAAAGAGGTGGCTCAGTGGTAGAGTGCTTGCCTGGCATGTATGGGGGCCCAGGTTTGATCCCCAGCACCACATACACAACTATGTGGAGAAAAAACAAAAACAAAAACCAAATGAAAAAATTAATTTTCTCTCTCTCTCTCAAAGAAATGAACATGTAAAGCATTCATATATTATGTGTATTCTACAAAAGAATATACAACAAAGTCTTTGAAACCGTTTTTCCATAAGTTTATTACTTTTTAGAAGAAATTCTATTTATTTTTAAGTACCAGTACTTAAATATAGGTATGTAGGATATTACTATTTAAAACAATAAATTAGGGCTGGAGCTATGTCTCAGTGGTTACAGTGGTTGCTTGGCATGTGCTAGGACGCTGGTTCAAACCCCAGCACCATGTATACAACGAAGTGTCAGAGCAACGAAAGCTGCATGAAAAACTAAATAAAATTGATTCTCTCTTTCTGTCTTTCTCACTGTCTCTCTCTCTCTCTCAAAAAAAAAAACCAAACCAAAATAATAAATTATATAAAAGAATTAGTATAATGTAATACTGTTCAGTAGATTTAAAATGGTGAATGTTAGTTTCCTTCCCCTTCTTTAACATGATTTCTTAAGGACTCAGGTAGTCTGAACATTCCTTTAGGATTCATTTTCATTTTATAATTTAAAATACAGCTAACTTTTAGAGCACAAAGGTTCCCCATGTTCACATATAAGTAAAAAGTCATTAATATTTAACATGAGTAATGAATTATTTCTTAAAAGTTATTTGAGATAATTCTGCATTAAACTGTTGCATTGCATTATCACAGTGGTTTTACCCAGGAGTAATTTTGTGCTAAAGGACATTGACAGTATGTGGAAATATTTTTGGTTGCAGGGACTACAAGTTGCTACTAGCATTTACTGGATAGAAGCTGGAGATATTCCTTAACATCCTGCAGTGCATGGGACAGTCCTTCCAACAATCGTCCCTGGTCCCAAATGCAAGAAATGCTAAGGTTAAAAACCTGGCATTAGCACAAATGATAATGATTTGAGTATAAGTGATGGCTTCTTTTATTGTCTTCTCTTATAGTCTTTGTTGCTTTATGATTTCATAAAGTTTAATCTAAAGTGATCCTAGATTGTTATCTAATGTGCAGTAGATGCGTACATCTGTTACTTCCTAGAATCTAATCTTAAGATGTGTAAAGTCATCTCATCATATATGTTGGCATTTGTTTTGCAAATTTTCACCTTGGTTAAAAATATACTGAAGGCAGCAGAGATCTGTTTTTTCTTAAACTAAAATGATAAAGTGGTTTTCAAATGTTCAATCTAATTTTCAGCTTTGAGGTTTGACCTGGCCCTGTTCTGTTCCATAGCTGTTTAAAGCTGAAAATCATCTAGCCATCTGCCAGCTCTGGTATGTTTTAAGAGTGTTGCTTTGCCAGATCTAGAGGCAGCAAGTCCATGTCTGAATTTCATTGTTACTCCAAGATCTTTAGGGTTTGTAGTAGTTGGGATTCTCCAGAGAAACAGGAAATAAATAAGTAAATAAATACATGTTTTTTAAGAGAAAATTTAATATAGAATTTGGCTTATTTGATTGTGATTATGGAGGCCACCATATCCCATGATATACCGTCTGCAAGCTGAAGAACCAGGAAAGCTGGTAGTATAATTCAGTCGGAGTGTTAAGATCTGAAGACCAGGAGGGCAAATGGTATAACACCTAGTCCAAGGCAGGGGGCCTGACAATAGGGATGTAGGGTGTCCTCTGGTATAAGTCCCCAAAATCTTTAGTTCTGCCATCCAAAGATAGGAGATGACACAGCTCAAGATGCACAAGAGAATTTATCCTCTTAAGCTTTTTAATTTCTATTTAAGTCCTAAACAGATTGGATAATGTCTACCCACACTGGTGGTGATGGGGGAATCATTTTTAGTCGGTCTGTTCATTCAAATTTGAATCTCTTACAGAAACACCTTACAATACACCAGAAATACTGTTTTATCAGCAAATTGAGCATCCCTTTGCCTAGTCAAGTTGACACATAAAATTAACTATTACAGGGCTTTTAGCAATATGATTTTTCTTTGGAAATTGTCAATTAGATGGTGAAGGTGGGCTCTGGTAGAAGTGAAGTCAATGAGAGGACAACTCTATATTGAGTGATAACGTTTCAAGAAAATTAGAGTTTGAGGAAGAAGATTAAAGATTAGATATAAGTAAAGACTAGTGATATATTGTAATAATTGTCTTAACTTTTGCTATGAGAATCACAAACTTTTAAAAATACAAGATCACACAACTAGTAACTGTGGGAGTGAGATTTAAATAGATATAATCAGTCTAAAGTCCAGGCTTTACAATAAATTTTGTATTGTATTGCCTCTCCATTAATCATCTTTCCACTCCCCTCCCCAAATGATGCCCCCTCACCGCATTATAAAAGGAGGAACAGGTTGGAAAATGGTGAGAGAGGGAAAAATAATGAATTCATTTTGAGAAATGCTGAGATGTGTGAGATGGCTATGGATATGCCAAGTTGAAATGTCCAGAAAGTTATTTGATATACAAGTTTGGAGCTCAGGTAAAAGGTTTGAGATTGAGATTTTCAGGTCATTAGAGAACTGCTTATATATGAAGCCAGTGCGTTCTTCTAGGAGTATTGGAGTCTTTTTTTTTTTTTTTTTGTTAAAGAGAAAGGGACAGTGAGAGAAAGAGAAAATCAATTTTATTTTTTAGTTTTTCATGTGGCTTTGTTGCTCTGACACTTCATAGTGTACATGGCTGAGGTTTGAACCTGCATACTTTCACATGCCAGGCAAGCGCCATAACTGCTGAGCCACTGCTCCAGCCCCAGCAATGGAGTATTGAATGAAAAAAATAATGTTGAGAAGAGAACCTTGGAGATTATCAACACTTAGGAGGCCCATGGAGGTGGAGGAGATTGCCAAATAGATGGAAAAGTAGCTAGAGATATAAGAAAACCAGGATTAAAAATCAGGATAAAAGCCAATGATGAAAGTATGGTTATTAATGCTATCTTAGGGATAATTAATAGCAATCAGGATTAAAAAGTGTCCGTTGATGCTGGTGCAGTGGTACGTACCTACCTATAGTCCCCCTTACTTGGAAAGTTGAAGCTGGAGGATGCTTGAGCTCAGGAGTTCAAAACCAGCTGGGGCAACATAAAAAGTCTGTGTCTCAAAAACAAAAACAAAAACGGTGTTCATTGAATTTAAAAAGTTGTCCTTAAGTTTTGATTTAGTATAATTTGTTGACATTTAAAATATAAGAACAAACTTCTACTTAGAAATAGTCACTCTTAAAACATAAATTGAACCTTTTAGAAAACAAGGTAATCTTTCCTTTTCTGTTTTGATTACTTTCTTGTAAAGGGCATGTGTATGCTAGGGTTAGGATTATTTTGAACAGCACTATACAATCTTACACAGTAATCCTGGTAGGAAATTGAACATATGAATATATAGTTGCTTACAGAAATAAACTTGTGGATAACCATTAGTAGATAAATGGTCATTGTTATAACTTGAGTTGTGTCCCCCCAAAAAGTATGTTTCAGTCCTACCCATTGGTACCAGTACTTGCGAATGTGACCTTATTTAGAAATTTAATCTTTGTAGATACAGTTAAAGTGAAGTTGGAGTTGGCCCTAGTCTGGGATAGCGAGAGAGAGAGAAAGAATCAATTTTTATTTAGTTTTCATTTGGCCTTCGATGCTCGACACTTTATTGTGTGAGTGTTGCTAGGGTTTGAACCTGTGTACTCGTGCATGCCAGGCAAGTGACAGAACCGCTGAGCCACCACACCAGCCGTGGTTGGGGTTCTGATAAAATGGAAGTAGAGACAGAGACAGATAGAGGGAACAAAATATGATGATGGAGGCAGAGTGTGTCTATAAACCAAGGAACACCAAGATTGTTGGCTAAAAATGAGAAAAGCCAACGAAGGATTCTCCCTTCAGGTTTCAGAGGGAACATGGCTATATCAACACCTTGGTTTTGGACTTCTCCCTTCCAGAATTATTAGACAGTGCATTTCTGTTGTTGTAAGTCATCCAGTTTGTAGTACTTTATCATAACAGCTGTAGGAAACTAGTTCATTTACATTACTATTCTTAATGATAATTAAGAAGCTTAACAGGATTGAAGAAAACTTTTGAATTGTTAAAAAATTTGATCTTTTAAACAAAGTTGCCTGATCTTACTATCATACTTAAATCCAGTAACATCTCTGGGGTATATGATTTCTGATAAGGGAGAGATTGACCTGCTCAGTAACTATAGTATTATTAAGTCTGACAAATTGCCTGTCAGCTGATGGGGCATCAAGTAGTGATCTGGATCATGAACAGTGATTTTTGTATTTTACATTAACACACTCTTGTCTTAATTAATGCTTCTTTTTTGTTGTTGTTCATAGTGAATTTTATTGATTTTATATGCTCTGTTTAATAAATATTCTTTAGGCAGGGTAGCGGTGATTTTAATTAGGTTAGAATCATCATTCATTTCTTTGAAGAAGTGATGTAGCTACTGGACAGCCAGCAACTGTTGTTTTTTTTTTTTTTTTCTGGGCTGAGGACCATACTCAGGGCCTTGCACATGCTAGGCAAGCGCTCTGCCACTGAGCTAAATCCCCCATCATAGCAGCTGTTTGATGAACAGATATTCAGCAGGTTTCTTTGTTTACAATATCTACCATGCCTTCAGATTTTCTCCTGTAAGGTGAAAGCTGTGGCCATTTCCCATTTCCCGTGTACAACATTCTGTAGCCTAAAGGTTTAGAAGCCCTGGAATATGGATTAAGACACAGATCAGTTTATAATAGGCAGAGTCTCAGTTGTGGTCATGGTTAGTACCTTTTAGAAGAGCAAAGATGTTTTTTGTGGTGACATTCTCCTAAAAGGGACCATAGTCTCAGTCCTAAGGTTAGAGCCTACTCTAAATTAATGTCTTGGTATTTTTAATTGTGGTGTTAACTAGAATAGTTTTTCAATTAGAAAGGGTAGTTGAATTCTTACCAAAGGCTGAAATTTTTTTTTTCTGAGGAAAAGTACTGTAGGGATGGAGATACTTTGTTGCAAATAATGAGAATTTAATTTAAAGGAAATTATTTACAAGTGTACCTGTGTTTCCTGAACCGAAAGCTGGTCGTATTCATTCTCAGGAACATTTGTAGATATGGTTATATGGAGTTTATAGCTATAATGATAGATATCAGATACATTATTAGAAATTATCAATTCTAGGAAATGATGACCCATTCATCTTTGTGTATTTATGCTATATGTGCATATGTGTTGGTAATGTGTCATTGTAGGGAATGGAAAATCACTCCCCTAAACCACCTGCTCCACTAAATAATTTAATAATGAGCACAGGAATGGGAGTCAACTTTAATTTGATGAAAAGTATAGTCATTTAGCAACTAAGGATTACTGCAAAATCTATTGCAGTCAACAAAGCCAGTGGGACTGGGGAATTAGATTGAGCAAATTATGTTATGTGCATGTACAAATACAGCATAATAAATCTCACTCTTACGTATTATTATAATGCACCAATGAAAATAAAAATATTTAAAAAAAAACAAAGCCAGTGGGTTGGGAACCATGAGTTCATGTTTATTCCTGTTTTTATTATTTTTTTCCATTAAAAAAGATATTATTTGGGGTTGGAGCAGTGGCTCAGCAGTTACGGCATTTGCCTTGCATGGGCAAGTCTGCTGGTTTGAAGCCCAGCACCACATACGCAATGAAGTGTCGGAGGAAAAAAGGCCACTTGAAAAACTAAATAAAAAAAAGATTCTCTCTTTCTCCCTCCCCCCCCCCCTCACTGTCCCTCTCTCTTTAAAAATAAAAAGATATTATTTCCTTCCCCCCTGCAGTACTGAGAATTGAACCTCGGGCCTTGCACATGCTAGGCAAGTAATTCACCACTGAGCTACATCCATAGCCTTTAAAAAACACACAAAAAAATTGTTTTACAGAGAGAGAGGTAACTATAGAGAGAGAGAGAGAGAGAATCAGTTTTATTTAGTTTTTAATGTGGCTTTTGTTGCTTGAACAATTTATCGTATACGTGGTGCTGGGGTTTGAACCCGAATCCTTGCGCATGCCAGACAAGCACCAGAACCACTGAGCCATTGCTCCAGTCCCAGCCTTTTAAAATTTTGAGACAGAATCTTGCTAATTTGCCTAGGCTGGCCTCAAATTTGCCATTTTCCCTTTTCAGCTTCTCAGTGGCTGGGATCACAGCTGTGCACTACCTATGCCTACCTCAAAACGTTATAATTTACACCGAGCTGTATTTCCACTGTGGTTCAGGGGAGTTTAGTTTCCTGAACCTCTGTGTTGATTTGTGAGCTATTACCAGCATCAAAACAAGAGTAGAAAATATCAGAGAATCTTGCACATAGTACAAATATTATTTTTTGAAATTTTTGTTTATATATGTATTTTCTAGGTCATGATTCTAAAACACATTTCGTATACTTTACTGTTAACTCTAAAATGGTGCATCATTGGTAATAATCATAACTTGACTGTTTTTATAAACCTTGGTTATATGTTGATAAAAAGAACTCATTTTCTACTAGACCTTGAGAATTGAAACAATGAATGGCTTATTTTTTGCATTATTATGCTCCACACTCCTGAGAATTTTTTTTTTTTCGAAAGAGGGCACAGCGAGAGGCAATTTTTTAATTTAGTTTTTCGTGTTACTTTCATTCCTCGGACACTTCATTTTGTATGTGGTGCTGGGGTTTGAACTTGTGTATTCCCTCATGCCAGGCAAGCGCCGTAACCACCGAGCCACCGCTCCAGCCCCAACTCCTGAGAATTTTTAAGTATACCATTTCAGAGATATTACATGTAGGATGAATTGTTCCTTTTTTTTCTCTAATATTGTCTTTGAGTTTTATTCATCATAAATATGTCAAGCGGTTAATTTGTGCCATTTTGTGTGCAGTATATTGAATGACAGTTGATTCTGCATTCTCTTATTTTTTTTTATTGAGGAGTTGTGTTGTACAATCACAAATGCATATCTAATAATATGATATGCACCTGATCCCAATCCAGGATCACCCCCACATCTCCCACACCCTAGTCTCTTGACTCTTCTATATTTCCTCCCTATAGCAGATATAAGTGTATATACATATATAAATAGATATAGATATGATTATGCATTTTCCAGAATTAAATGATTGCATAAGTACAATTTGGCTTCTTAGGTGAGTAAAGAGTAAGGTACATTGTTGATACACTCCCAAGATCCCTCCCAGCTCTTCCTCCCTCTGCCCTCCCGCCTCTTTCCTCCCCCACCCCCTTATACAGTCTATGGTTCCCCTAGCTTATGTGTTGCTTCAACTTTGGTGAGACTAGTACATGAACTTGATTACCTTTTACCCAGGCCTGGGTTTTGCTCTAGCCTCTACAAATGAGGGAAAACATTTGACCCTTGAGTCTCTGGATTTGGCTAATTTGGCTAATTTCGCTTAGCACAATTTCTTCCATTGCCATTCATTTACCTTCAAAGGCTGTAATATTATGAATTGCAACTTTTTAATGGAAAATTTGACTTCCAGTATTCCAAGTAGTATTTTGTAATTCTACCTATTCTTAGAAAATTATGTATTTCTATCATACAGTTTGCCCATTTGTACTGAAAGTGACCTCAGCCCAAATTGACTGTTAAACTTGGAAGTTTTGCAGTAAACAAGACTTCAGAATTCTTCACTAAGTCCTTGCGATACACTTTGTCTTTTTTTTTTTAGAGAGAGAGAAAGAATTTTGTGTATTTTTTTCATCTGGTTTTTGTTTTTCCAACACTTAGTTGTATATGTGGTGCTGGGGTTTGAACCTGGGTCCTCATGCTTGCCAGGCAAGTGCTCTAACTGCTGAGCAACTGGTCCAGCCCAATTATTTTCTTCTTATTTCTATGTTTTATTTTATCCAAATATTAATTTTTTAAAATTAACATTTATTTTGGGGACTTAAAAAAAGCATTAAATTTGTCTCTTTCAGAAATTTCAGTCCTGATTTTTTTCCCCTCAGTGCTGAGGATTAAGTTCAGGACTCATGCATGCTAAGTAAGCGCTACATCACTGAACTACATCTTCTACCCTTTTTGTTTTATTTTAAGACAGAGTCTTGGGGTTGGGGATTTAGCTCAGTGGCAGAGCACTTGCCTGGTACACACAAGGCCCCGAGTTCAGTCCTCAGCCCTGTGGGGGGGAAAAAAAACGACAGTCTTGCTAAGTTGCCCCATCAAGGTCATGGTAAATGACCTTGAACTTGCTGTCCTTCTGCCTCAGCCTCTTGAGTAGCTGGAAATATTGTTGTGCACTACCATACCCCACCCTGCTGTGTCTGGCTTCTTTCACACAGCATAATGTTTTCAAGATTCATCCATATATTAGCATGTCTTATATTTCATTTCTTTTTATTGCCTAATAATATTTCATTATGGATGTGCTACATGCTACATTTTATTTGTTTATTTATCACCAACTGATACGCATTTTGTTGTTTTCATTTTTGGCTATTATGCATACTGCTGTTATGAATATTTATATACAAATGTTTGCGTGGCCTTATATTTTTATATGACCTGGCTATATACCTAGAAGTGGACTTTCTGGTCTGTATGATTGAGGTATAACAGTTCTTTTAATAGTTTGGATAGTAGTCCCCTATCAGATATGATTTGTAGAATTTTTTCCACTTCTGTGAGTCATCTTTACTTTCTCAATGATGTACTTAATTTTTAATTTTTTTTATTAAGGAGTTGAGTTATTGTTCAATCATAAATGAATATAATAAGTAACAATATGATATGCATTTGTTCTTAAACCAGAATTACACCCGTATCGCCCACACCCCAATCTCTTGATTCTTCTATATTTCACCCCTACAAGTGCCATGAATGCTTAGATTGTGCATTTTCCAGAATTAAATGATAGTATGAATATTATTTGTATTCTCAGGAAGGTAAAGAGTATGCTAAATTGTTGATTGTCTCCCTAGATCCCTCTCTATCCTCCCTCTCTCTCCCCCATCCCCCTACTTGATGGTGTACTTTGAAGCACAGAAGTTTCAAAAAAAATTTTTTTTTTTAAAAGAGAGAAGGACAGTGAGAGAGAGAGAGACAGAGAGAATCAATTTTTATTGAGTTTTTCACATGGCTTTCATTGCTCTGACACTTAGTTGTGTATGTGGGTGCTGGGGTTTGAACCCGTGGACTCATGCATGCCGGGCAAGCACCATAACTGCCAAGCCACCACTCCAGCCCCAGGAGTTTCAAATTTTGATGCAGTCCAGTTTATTTATTTTTCCATTTTTTGCTATACTTTTTGTTGTCACTGCTAAGAAACTATTATCAAACACAAGGTCCCAAGGATAAATGCCTATATTTTCTTCTAAAATTTTTATAGCTTTTTCTCTTAGAGTCTGATTCATTTTTAGTTCATTTTTGTAGATAATGTCAGGTAGTGGATCCAACTTTATTCCTTTGCACATGGATATCCAGTTGTCATACTACCATTTGATGTAAAGGCTAATTTTTACTCCATGACTTGTCTCGTTATCCTTGTTAAAAATCAGTTATAGAGGCTGGAGCGGTGAATCAGCAGTAGAGGACTTGTCTGGCATGTACAAGGAACTGGGTTCATACCTCGGCACCACATACAAAACTAGTGTTGAAAAAACTAAAATGAGATGAAAAAATAAATAAAATTGGTTCTCTCTTTTTCAATTATATATGAGTGTGTGTGGAAATTCTTTTCCATCGATGTATGTTTTTCTTCATGCCAGTACCACACTGTCTTGATTTGTTGATTTTATTTTCTGTAATCAGGAAATTTAAGTACTCGAACTCTGTTCTTTTCTGATTGTTTTGGCTATTCTGGGTCTCTTCAATTTCCATATATTTTAAAAGTAGCTTGCCAGAAATGTAATCAGTGCTTTATAGGGGTTGCATTGCATATGTAGATCAGTTTGGGAAATAATGCCTTTTTTTTTTTTTTTTTTTTTGAGAGAGAAAGAGACTTTTGTTTAGTTTTAGTTTTTCATGTGACTTTGGTTGCACTGACTCTTTGTTATATACGTGGTGCTGCAGTAGAAACCCAGGTCCTTGCTCATGCCAGGCAAGTGCCGTAACTGCTGAGCCGCCACTCCAGCCCCAAATACTGCCATTTTAACAGTATTATCTTGCAATCTACGAGAATGGAAAGTATGAATTTATTTAAATTTTTTGACAATGTGTTGTAGTTTTCAATGTATAAGTCTCGTGTTACTTTTGTTAAGTTTATTCCTAATAATTTTATTCTTTTGATACTATTATAAATGAAATAATTTTCTTAATTTCACATTTAGATGGTTCACTGTTGTATGTAGAAATATAATTGATTTTTGTATACTGACCTTGTATTCTCTGACCTTGCTGAACTAATTTATTTGGTCTACTATTTTTCTTTTCTTTTCTTTTTATAGATTTGTTAGGATTTGCTATATATAAGGCCATGTCATTTGCAATTATTTCTTCCTAATTGGAATCTCTCTTTTTTTTTTTTTCTTTTGGTTCTGGAGATGGGAGATTGAGCCCAGGGATATTTAGCTACCAAGCCATATACCCAGCCCTTTATCCTTTTTTTTTTTTTAAGTTTGAGTCAAGGTCTCGCAAAGTTGCTGAGGCTGTCCTTGAACTTGAGATCCTCCTGCCTCAGCCTTCCAAGCCTCTGGGATTACAGGCATGTGTTGCCATGCTTGGCCTAATTTGAATGCTTTTTATTTCTTTGATTTAGTTTTTATTTTTTCACTGATTTCCTAGGATGGTATTGATTGGAAGTGGGGGTGCCAACATCTTTTTTTGTTCCTGATATCAGGGGAAAAGGTTTTAGTTTTTACCATTAAGTATGATATTAATTGTACACATTTCATTGATGCCTTTCTCACTTTGGAAGGTTCCCTTCTATTCCGAGTTTGTTGGCTGTTTAGTCACAAAAGGTGTTATATATTTCTTAAGACTTTAAAAAAACATTGATTAGGGACTGGAGTGGTGGCTCAGCAGTTACAGTGCTTGCCTGGCATGCACGAGTATGCGAGTTCGAACCTCAGCACACTGTACACAATGAAGTGTCTGAGGAATGAAGGTCACATGAAAAACTAAAAAAAAAAAAAAATTGCTTCTCTCTCTCACTCTCTCACTGTCCTCTCTTTCTTTAAAAAAATTGATTAGTATTTATATATTTTCCCATATAGAAAATGTTCATAATATTGATCTTTCAAAGTTTTCTCCAAACATTTTGTCTCTTTTAAGAGGAAAAGAGAGATAAATATAAGATAAACATAAGAGTTATTTGGAATAATGCTTTTGGAAGTTCAAAACATTCTTGAATAGTCACTGGTTTATTTCATTTAAAAATTACAAATGGGGCTGGAGTGGTGGCTTGGCAGTTAGGGCACTTGCCAGGCATGTGCGAGTATGTGGGGAGTATGTGGGTTCAAACCCCACACCCATCTACAGCCATGTGAAAAACTCAATAAAAATTGATTTATAAAGAAAAGATTCTTGTCCTAGTCAAATTTTAGTGATTTGTGATTTTATAACTCATATTTATCATATGGTCTCTTGACATAAAATCTCTTACTCGGCAGTTATTCCCTGTTTCATGCCACGGAAACTGTTCCACCCCAGTTATAGGCAACTATTAATCTATTTTCTGTTTCTATATTTTCAACTATTTTAGACACCTTATATAAATAGAACCATATAACTTGTGGTCTTTTGTGAGTGGCTTTATGTTCATTCATGTTACAGTATATGTCAGTATTTTCTTCCTTTCTTGTTTACTGTGGTAAAAAATTGTGTAAAATAAAATTCACCCTCCCACAATTTCCAAATATACAGTACAATATATTGTATCACATGTACATTGTTGTGCAACAGATCCCCAGCATCCCCCAGCTGCCTGACTGAAATTCTACATTTACCAAACACAACTACCCACTTCCTCCTCCCCTAGTCCTTGGCAGCTACCATTTTACTATCTGTTTCTATGAGTTTGACTAAAGGTACTTCATGTAAGTAGAATAATACTGTATTTGGTCTATTGTGACTGACTTATTTCTCTTAGCATAATGTTTATCCCTGTCATAGCATATGACAGGATTTACTTTGTTATTATTGTTGTTTATGGTGCTGGGGTTTGAACCCAGGGCCTCACACATGCTCAGCAAGTACTCTACCATTGAGCCACACCCCAGCCCAATTTACTTCTTTTTTTAAAGATTGGATGGTATTCCATCATATGTATATACCACATTTTGTTTATCCATTGATGAACATTTAAGTTGTTTCCACCCCTTGACTATTGGGAGTAATACTGCAGTGAACATGGGTGCTATGAACAGCATTGTGCCCTCCTGAAATTTGTATGTCGAGGGGCTAAAGTGGTGGCTTGGTAGTTATGGCACTTGCCTGGTGTGTGCAAGGATGTGGGTTTGAAACAACAGCATCACATATACAACAAAGTGTTGAAGCAATGAAAGCCACATGAAAAACTAAATAAAGTTGATTCTCTCTTTCTGTCTGTCTCACTGTCCCTCTCTTTTAAAAAAAGTTGTATGTTGAAACTAAATCTCCATGTGACTATGTGTGGAGAATAGGGTCTGTGAGTAGGTACTAAAGGTTACATGAGATCGTAAAGTTAGGGCCTAATCCAATAGAGCTGATGCCCTTATAAGAAGTACAAGATATCAGATTTCTTTCTTTCTTTTTTTTTTTTTTAACACCATATGAGAAGATACTGAGTGAAGATGGCTGTTGATGAGATGGTGAGGACCAAGAACTAATGGCCAGCACTTTGACCTTGGACTTCATTGACTTGTTTAGAGCACCTAGTCGATGGTATTTACAGCCCAAGCTGACTGGATATAATGGATATGCAATTAGCTCTTTGAAATTCTGTTTTTAATTCTCTTGGATATATACCTGGAAACAGAATTGTTGGATCATGTGGTAGTTCTCTTTTTATTATTATTATTTTTTTTAAAGAGAGAAGGACAGTGAAAGAGAGAGAGAGAGGTAAATAACTTTATTTAGTTTTTCACATGGCCTTCGTTGTTCCAACACTTAGTTGTGTATGTGGTGCTGGGTTTCAAACCCAGGTCCTCATGCTTGCCAGGCAAGCGCCAAAACCGCTGAGCCACCACCGCTCCAGCCCTTTATTATTTTTTTTAAGTTTTTTTTCTTCTCCTCTTAGGAGAGGGAGAGGGAGAAGGGGAGAGAGAGAGAGAGAGAGAGAGAGAGAGAATATCAATTGTTTTAATTTAGTTTTTCATATGGTGTCTGCCACTTTGACGCTGTGTTGTATATGTGGCACTGGGTCCCAAACCTGTATACTCATGCATAGCAGGCAGGTGCTGCAAACGCTGAGCCACTGCTCAGGCCCTGTAGTTCTCTCTTTAATTTTTGAGGAATCTTCATAGTATTTTACATAGCACCTGTACCATTTTACATTTCCACCAACAGTGCACAAGGGCTGCACTTTCTCAACATCTTTGTCAACATATATATTCTATTCTTCTGATAGTGGCCATACAATTGGGTATTAGGTAATACCTCATGGTTTTGATATGCATTTCCATGATAAATAGTGATGGTGAGTATGTTTTGAAGAAAAATCTTTTCAAATCCTTTGCTCATTTTTTTTTTTTTTTGTTAAGATGGAGAGGAACAGTGAGAGAAAGAATCAACTTCATTTAGTTTTTCATGTGGTTTTCGTTGCTCTGACACTTTGTTGGATACATGGTGCTGGGGTTTGAACCCATGTCCTTGCACATGCCAGGCAAGTGTTGTAACTTGAGCCACTATTCCAGCCCTGCTTTGCTCATTTTTAATCAGGTTATTTTGTTGTTGTTACTGAGTTGCAGAAGTTCCTTATATATTCTAAATATTAACTCCTTATCATATATATGGCTTGTAGATAATCTCTCCCATTCAGTAGATTTCTATTTCACTTTGTTGATTTTTACTTGGCTACATAGTAGAAGTTTATAGGTTTGGTATAGTCCCTTTTGGTGTTTAATGTGTGAAATCACTGACAAATCCAATTATAAAGTTTTTCTTCTAGGAGTTTTATAGTTCTAGGTATTATATTTAGGTCTTTAATGTATTTTGACTTAGTTTTTGCATATAAGGGTCCAACTTCTTTCTTTTGCATGTGAATATCCATTTTCCCAACACCATCTGTTGAGGAGGCTACCCTTTCTCTGTAGTCTTTGTGTACTTGTCAAAGATGATTTGACCATATGCAAGGGTTTATTTCTGAACTCACTGTTGTTTGTCCATATGACTGTCTTTATGCCAGTTCCATACTGTTTGATTACTATAGCTTTGATAACGTTTTGAAATCAGGATGTGAGGCCTCCAGCTTTGTACTTTCTTGGGATTGTCTTGTCCAGAATCTGTTGAGTTTCCATAAGAGTGATTCATTTCTTTCTCATAATATTCATCTGTATGGATTTACCCATATATTTTATTTGTCTAGTTGAAACAGAGATTTGGGTTGTCTGTGTGATTTTGCTATTATGAATAATGCTGCTATGAACATTTCTGTGTACATTTTAGTAGACATATGTTTTTAGTTCTCTTGGGTATATATGTAGGAGAATAATTGCTGAGTTATTTGGTATCTTTATTATTATTATTATTATTATTATATTATTTTATTTTTTTTTTAGAAAGAGAGGAACAACTTTATTGAGTTTTTCACATGGCCTTAGTTGCTCCAACACTCAGTTGTGTACGTGGTGCTGGGGTTTGAACCCGGGTCCTCGCGCTTGCCAGGCAAGCGCTGAAACCGCTGAGCCACCGCTCCAGCTCCTGGTAACTTTATTATTAACATTTTGAGGAACTTCCAGATTATTTTTCAAAGTGGTTGCCCCATTTTATATCCTGAACAGCAACAGCAATACTGACATTCCCAATTTTTCTGTAATCACACTAACCCTTGTTATTGTTGTCTTTTGTTTAGCGGTCATGGTGTAGGTATTATAATTTTCTGGATATAACAGATAAAAAGATTTTTCAAGAGAAAGTGTACTTTTGTGTTCATTTCTGTTTAAAAACAAGTGGTATTTTTACTGTTGATAGATTTCTGCCTACTACCATTGAAGGTATTGTAATTCCCTTAGCACTATTAACATCTTTTACCAGATTTTTAATTTTTTGACATGGAGATGTGTATGCATTGTAAGATTTTTAGCAGTTTATCTGGCCTGTACCCACAAATGTCATTGGCACCACAGCCAGTGGTTGTGACAACCACAGAATATCTGCAGATGTTATCAAATGTCTCCTGGGGAGTAGAATTGTTCCTGGTGGAAAACTTTACTGCCATAAGGAAAAATATAATTTTATTCTTCCTTCGTATTCTTTTTTGTTTGATTAGATTTTGCTGTTTTTGTCATTAAAAATAAATATTTTTAACTTTGCTGAGCATAATTTTAACCTGTGAAAGGTGAAAAATGAGTTATTGCCTTAAATTCTTGCCAAATAATTTTTAGGGGAGCATTTCCTCGGTAAATTTGAGCATATATTCATAGAATAGAGCTAATGTGTCTTCATTTTTTTAATTTAATTTTTCTTAGGAAGTTTATTTTATTTTTTTAAAGAGAGAAGACAGTGAGAGAGAGAGAGACAGAGAATCAGTTTTTATTGAGTTTTTCACATGGCTTCCATTGCTGGGGTTTGAACCCGTGTACTTGCGCATGCTGGACAAGCACCATAACTGCCAAGCCACTGCTTCAGCCCCAGGAAGTTTATTTTTGAAGTAAAGATATTTTGGGGTTACTTAGACTTGTAAAGAAAATTTTAGAGTTTTATAGCCCTAGATTAATTAGAAGAGATATTAAAGACAATTTATTTTTTGTTTTGTTTTTGGAACAAAATCTAGAGAAGTTATGTATTTTGTTTTAAGTAAGCTTGTAAATTGATTGATAACATAGATAAGACCACTATGCTGCTTCTGCTTCCTCCTCCTCCTCTTTTTCCTTCTCCTCCTCTTCCACCTCCTTTACCTCCTCCTCTTCCCCTTCCTCCCCCTCTTCCCCTACCTCTTCCTACTTCTCTCTCTCTCTCTCTTCCCCTTCCTCCCCACTCTTCTTCCTCTTCTTCTTCTTCCTCCTCCTCCTCCTCCTTGTAAACTTATTTAATGCATAGGGATGGAAAATTCATTTGTAGTCACACTTTGCATGATACATGTAAATAAGTGTCAGGTGCATTATAATGATTAACAGTGAAAAAAAGTCAGGCAGTGAGAAAATAAAGTAAAATAGAAGTGAACATGTGCCGATTCTCTGGAAGGAAAAGCATTTTCTATACTTGGGGGGTTGAAAAATAAACTGAAAAAAAAATCTTGATAGATTGGCAATAAGTTGGACCTTTTGTATTTTAACAAAACAAAACCTTTGTGTTGTATTATATCATTTGGAAGTATTATTTTCCAGTTCAGTACTTTATCCACTGTACCATGTAAAACAAGCTTCCCTCCATTATTTTATTATTTTTGGAGTGGATTGTTTTGTGCAAAATATGTATGTTCCTACACATAAATATTTATGTAGGGATTTACATGTGAAATAATAGCTGGATACAGGAAAAATCTATTTTTAAGATGAAGGTATGTGGGAGTATGAACATACGTTTATTTCTATTTCAATGTAGAATTGAACTCAGGGCTTTCCACATGTTGGGCTAGTTCTCTAGCCCTGACCTATATGCCCAGCCCGGGGCAACATTTTACCATTATAGTCAATAAGAACTTTTTTTTTTAAGAGAGAGAAAAAGAGAATCAATTTTATTTAGTTTTTCACTGGTATTCGTTGCTCTGGTACCTAGTTGTGTATGTGATCCTGGGGTTCAAACCCGGGTCCTGCACGCATGCCATGTAAGCACCATAACTGGTGAGCCATCGCTCCCAATAATAACATTTTTATCATCCCCACAATTTTCCCTCTTGTGTATTTGCCCTTGCTCCAGTTCCCACCCATCACTCCAGTTATTGATATGTTTTCTTTCTAGTTTAGTCTTTAGTATTTTGTATATATTAAATATTTATTAATATAAAATTAACTAATACAGAATTAACTCATTTTTAGAAGTATATGTTACGTTTTTCATGTTGAAAATCACTTTCATAGTGCATTTGTCTTTTTTGTGTTTCTCTAGTATTTTACAAATGCATGGGGTCATATTTTTTAGGAGATAGTTATCAAGTAGTCCTCCTGTTTTGGCCTCTCTTATAGCTGGGTCTATAAGCACACTACCTCCTGCCTTTCGTTGCTCCAACACTTTGTTTGAATCTGGGGTTTGAATCTGCATTCTCCCACATACCAGGCAAGCTCCATAACCACTGAGCCACCACTCCAGCCTCTGCTCAAGTTTTTGTAGTGTTTTGCATTTCCACTCATGGTGTATGAGGTTCCAGTTGTTCCACATGCTTGCCTGGATTTGTTTTTGTATAAAATTTATAAAGATTTTAGTAAATTAGTGTGTTCTCTGTGTAAAACTCTTGGGTGGAAATGTTTTATGGAGGTTGCCAGAATTTTTTTTTTTTTTTTTTTTTTTTTTGTAAGAGAGACAGAGAAAGAGAAACACCGCTCCAGCCTGGTTGCCAGAATTTTTTAGAGAACTAGAAATATAATCTTGTAGCTTTGGATCAAGTACCCAACTCTTTCATTTAACCTTCTTTGCCCCTAGAACTTAATCTACATTTAGAAATGTATCTTGTACTTTTTAATCTTCAAGAAACAAATAACTCTCTTAGAAAATTAGACATTTTAGAAAGAATAGTAAATAGTAACAGGCTGGCTACGTTGTATCACCAGGTACTTCATGATACTCTCCAGATCTCTTTTTTTTATAAGTATCCTTCAAGATATACAAATATAATTTTATGCAAATAGCCTCAAGCTTAAAAATTAGCATATTGTGGATTAATTCTGTATTATTACTTATGTAAAATAATTTTAAATTTCTAAAATTTTATATTTGCGTATTTTTTTTAAAGAGAGAAGGACAGAGAGCGAGCGAGACAGAATCAATTTTTATTGAGCTTTTCACATGGCTTTCATTGCTCTGACACTTAGTTGGGTATGTGGGTGCTGGGGTTTGAACCTATGTACTCGCACATGCTGGGCAAGCACCATAACCGCCAAGCCACCACTGCAGCCCACTTACTTATATTTTTTGAATTGATAGTGTATGAATGATAATGATGAGCCTATTAGGGCTTCATTTTTAAATATATCAATTTAATAAAAAGTATATTAACAGTAATAAAACTGAATCTTTCTTGAACTTTTTTGTGTACAAATACACTTAAATTTATAAAAGTCGACTTATATTTTACCAGAATTTAATATAATCTTTTCCATTTAAAAACAACTTGTAGGGTTGGAGTGGTAGCTCCGTGGTTAGAGCCCTTGCTTGGCATGCGTGAGGACCCAGGATTGATCCCCAGCAATTAAGTGTCTGAAGACCAAAAACCAGATGAAAGAATAAATAAAATTGATTTTCTCTTTCTCATTCTTAGAGAGGGACAGGGAGAGAAGAGAGAAACACTTTTATTTTTGTTTTTCCTGTGGCTTTCATTGCTCTGAGACTTCGTTGTGTATGTGGTGCTGGGATTTGAACTCGTGTACTCAGGTATGCCAGGCAAGCGCCGTAACCACTGAGCCACTGCTCCAGCCCCCTCTCCCTCTGTAATAAATAAATAAATAAATAAATAAATAAATAAATGCATGCGTGCATGCATGCATGCATGCATAAATGCAATTTGTAGAGTTTCTCCCCAAGACAAATCAAAGCTAAACAGTTTTTCATGGCTGAATAGTATTTTGGGATGTATTATGATTTCAATACTGTAAATGTTTATTGGTAGAAAATTGATTCATTTTTACTGTTATAAATAATGCTCTAATAAGTGCGTACTATAAAATTTTGAAAGGGAATTTGGGGTCTTAAGAACAGTCACATTTAAAAGTTTCATTTTATATTGCTGCAGGAGTATTATAGCAAATTATAGAGGTAAAGAATATTTTGAGGATATTCTAAAATTCACTTCTCTTAAAAGTAGCTAATAGGGGGCTGGAAGTTGGCAGTTAAGGCACTTGCCTGGCATGCGCGACTATATGGGTTCGAACCCCAGCACCACATGCACAGTGAAGTGCCAGAGCAAAGAAAGCCACGTGAAAAACTAAATAAAATTAATTCTCTCCCCCCAATTGTCCCTCTCTCTTTATAAAAAAATAAGAGTGGCAAATAGGAATGACTGCCTTTTACAACATGGGTGGGAAAACTGAGTCATCCAAAGTCTGTCTCTGATTTTCTTATTTACTTAATTGTTTATGTGTTAATGACATCTATTTACATCACTGAACATAAACACCTTGAGGGAGGTTACTGTTTTGTTCCCACCATAACTGCAGAAAATTGCCTGGCATATAGCAGGCACTTAATAAATATTTGATTTTTTAATGTCTAATCATTATGCAAGACCCAAATATAAAAGGCTCTTATTAGAGGCTTAGTTCTAGCTTATCTGTTTTTGTGTGGTTTAGCTGTTGTTCTAAACTATGGGAGAACAATATATTTCATTGCTGTTTGAGAAAACCTGGATTAACTGACATATTGTCATTTTAGAATTGGTGTGTGTGTGTGTGTGTGTGTGTGTGTGTGTGTATGAGGGGTGGGGAGAGAGGACATGAATTACCTTTTGGTTGCCTTTCTCTTTAGGCATCTTTGCAGAAAAGAGTTAAAATTACAGGCCTTTATCTTTAGACCTACTTGCAAGATTGGCCCTTGGCTGGCATCTGGGAATTTGGATTTATGGAGTTTTCCCACCACTCCTAACTGATAAAAGTAGTTCACTATACCTAAACTGTTTGTACAAACAATGTGGTTTATGTTGAACATCTCTTTTCTTTGGGAGGTCTGGAATTTTGGTACGTGCTAGGCTGAGTATGCCTACGTGACCAGCCCTCTAATAAAAAATATTGGATACTGAATCTTGGATGAACTTCCTTAGCTAGACATTTCACATGTTGTCACAATTCAGTGCTAACCCGAGGAATTAATTTTGAGCATTCTGTGACTCCATGGGGAGAATACTCTTGGAGCCTTGTACCTTTTCCTCCAGACTTTGACTCTGTGGCTTTTCCCTTTGCTTATTTTGATTGGTATTGTTTTGCTATAATTAATTGTAGCCTTGCATATGATGATGTGCTGAGTTTTGAGAGTTTCTGGGACCCCCAGCATAGCTGCAAATTTAGGAAAATCCTAAGGAGGCATATTATGAAGATTTTAATCATTTTCCAACTGTGCTCTTTCTGTGACATTATGGGAATGCTCAACAGAATGACAGTTTAATCTGTTGTAATCTAAATATAGAAATATATAAATTAAGAAATAATTATTTCATGTTTGAAAGAATTATTTGCTTTATAAAAGGATTTTCCATGCTATCAGGAAAGTAAGGGGCTTCTTCTTTAGGATTTATTATAATTGAATTTATAAATTTAAGTTTACACCAAATATTATAGGGACATTTCTGTTAAATTAAGATACTTTATCCTTTGTATATTTCCTAATAGAATTGTAGTGATACTCTGAAATCCCAGTTTTGTTTGTCCTGAGAAGTTTGTGTTCTGGGAAAGGGATATTGTTGCTTCAGTTATTTGCCCCATTTCTGCAAGGTTCCTGTGTTGTTTATTTTTGATAGTTCATTTTGACACTTAGATAAACAGAAGCCAAGCACACAAGCGTAGCCAGAATTAGTCCCTGAACTTTGTTCCAGGGTAAAGATAAGGCATTTAGACTTCTCCAGTTCAGATAAATATGTTACAACTACTGGAAAATAAGTGTTATGTGACTCTTGGATTGTTTAGATATAGAGTGATAATGAATGTCTTTAAAAAATTACTGCCAGCAAAACTCAAGGGAAATTTTGTATTCATCCATAGAGCCTACTTTTAAGAGGATTATAGATTAGGTACAAGACTCTGACCAAACACCTCTTTATTCTTTCTATATCTCTAAGTTTAACAGATGTTCTGAGTAGATTATAACTACTAGTAATAATTTCTTTGATTTCTACATTTTTCTTTATTAAAGAAATTGACTTCAGTTTTATTTGACATATTTTCTTCATTCTCTAAACCAGTTTTCTTATTCATTTGATTGTTAATTTGTATCTGCCTGTAAGTAAAAAGTTTTTGTTGTTTTGTTTTGCAGTACAAGGGATCTAACACAGGGCCTTGCATGCGCTAGGCAAGTGCCCTACCACTAAGCTACATCTCCAGCCCTTTTTATTTTGCCTAGACCAGCTTGGAACTTGCTGTCCTTCTGCTTCAGTCTCATGAGTAGCTGGTGTTAACAGGTGTGCACCACTATACCTGGATAAACTGTCATTTATAATTACAATATTTGTGTCCGCCACATCTTCCAAGTATATAAATTAGCTAACATTAGGTTCTAAAATGTTTTTTTTTTAATTTAACTTGAAAAAACTGTTCTCTAGGCTTGTGTACCTTCCAGAATTTTAGATTTATGAATCTAGCTTGTTTGCTGTTATCTTGAAGACAAAAAAAGTTTAGGCTGTTTCAAAATGTTGGGCTGAGTAAGTAAGGCAAATACAAGGTTTTCATACTGTCTCTCTGCTGAAATCCCTTCCCCACCTTCATTAAGACTTCCTTATTGGGGCTGGAGCGGTGGCTCAGCGGTTTCAGCGCTTGCCTGGCAAGCGCGAGGACCCGGGTTCAAACCCCAGCATCACGTACACAACTGAGTGTTGGAGCAACTGAGGCCATGTGAAAAACTAAATAAAGTTGTTTCTCTCTTTCTCTGCCTCTCTCACTGTCCCTCTC